>MJUU01034407.1:53296-75769 GCA_002080025.1 Modiolus philippinarum
ACATTATTTCTATACCTTAATGAAATACACGATTTAGAAAATCATTAAATTTCCTCATTAGAAACAACTTTTTGGAATTTGTAACTACGGAAAACAAATCTAAGTAGACCTTTTTTGTTTCGTTTAATGAAGAGTTCCATTTCTTTTGTTTAAAACTAATCACTTATCGGCCTGCGAAGGGGGAACCAAATGATTTTTAAAAAAGGCCTATACGAAGTGATGAACCAAATAATTTTACATTTCAACGCATAAGTGTATGTATGTTTTTAGATTATAATAAAAAAATGCACTATTTGGTTTTCTATTATTGAAAGTTCTGTTCTTCTTTTTTTTCATTATCAACATTTTCTTTCACAGATTGCAGTGAAATATTTCTGTCAGAAATATACCCACATCTGTATAGCCAGGATGACTTCCCAGGAAGACCAAGTGTTTTCACATTACAGCCGATCCAAAAATACTATGAGAAATATAAAAAATATTATCCTGGATTTCTTGCAGCTGTGAAACCACCAAAATCATGTAAGTATGAACTGAATCAGTATCAATGGATTTATTGGTGTCGGGTTTGATGTTTTTGCAAAATTTTTCAATATCCTCGGATTTTAATCATTCAGATAGGGTGATGTTTTTGCACTTTGATCATGTTGATGTCAAATTTCTTCACATCTCTCACAACTGAAAACATTTGAAAAACACTGCTGTAGAAAAAAAATATATCATTCTTATTATTTTGGAATAGTTTTAAAGTTAAAGAAAAAATACCATCATAAAGATGAAAAAAATATAGAAACTGTTAGTCATCCGAAACGCGTGGCGATTAGAAAAAGAAAGTGAGAACTGTCAGTCAAGAAACGAACAATCCATGGACAACAGCAACACCGGTGTTATATCTAGAGCCATTTTTCCCCGGGGAAAACTGGATCGATCATATTGTCCCCTCGGAAATTCTGGATCAGTGCCATTCCCCCCGGAAAAATTGGATTACTTGTTCACATTGCAAACTTATCCCCATGCTACCCCCCCTCCCTTAATTGATATGAATTTTTAATGTACATCCTATTCGTTTGAATATATTTTTCGAAAATTTTCTGCATTTTAGACATGATACTGATTTAATTTTTCGTCTACGAGTTTGATCACATACATTTTGTATTTAACAAAAACGAGGTTTGATAACTATGCTTTCCGTCCTGGCAATGTGCTAGAAATTGGTTTTCATTTAATTATTTAGACGTTGCTAATTAAGGGGTACTTTGGGTTGACCATTTAGGGTATCTTTTATTGTGTTTAGGGTCAGCAGGACAAAGGTGATGGTCGAATTATTTTCAATTTTTTCAGGTAAAAATTAGTTTTTGCAGTACAGATACCGAATTAAAAATGAAAGGAAATGGAGAAAATGCACTCGAGACAGTCTCTATAAACATGGTAGAAATTTTGTTATGTTGTAAAGTTACCCCTCATCAGCAGCATTACAATTCAAATATATGAAAAGCCATAATCGAAACTTAGTAAAACAAAGTACCTATCACCAAAACAATATCGCAAAAGGATGCTAATATCCAGTACCAAGGACATCGACTGAGTGCAATACACAAAAACGAAGTCTCGGCATTTTTGTCTTGCCCGCGACAAAAGTCGCGGAAAGCGAGACATAGGCGTGCAAAGTATGACGGCGACGGCGTAAACTCAAGTTATTTCATAGAACCCTTTGATGTAGGATTCTTATATTGGGTGCATAAGTAGCTTACAACGAACCCTATCTAGCAGACACAAAATCATGTGACCTTGACCTATATTTTGCGGTCCAGTGCCCAGGTTAAGTTTTTTGCTTAAGTCTGTTTCTCAATAACTACAAGCCATAGGTCAATGATATTTGGTATATAGCTTGGTCTTGGTTAGTACATGTCAGTCTGCCATATGGCTTTTGACCTTGACCTCAATTTCACGGTCCAGTGACCAGGTTAAGTTTTTTTTTTGCTTAGGTCTGTTTCTCATATAACTACAAGCCATAGGTCAATGATATTTGGTATATAGCTTGGTCTTGGTTAGTACTTGTCAGTCTGTCATATGGCTTTTGACATTGACCTCAATTTCACGGTCCAATGATCAGGTTAAGTTTTTTTGCTTAAGTCTGTTTCTCAATAACTACAAGCCATAGGTCAATAATATTTGGTATATAGCTTGGTCTTGGTAAGTACATGCCAGTCTGCCATATGGCTTTTGACCTTGGCCTCAATTTCACGGTCCAGTGACGAGGTTAATTTGTTTTGCTTAAGTCTGTTTCTCAATAACTACAAGCCATAGGTCAATGTATTTATTATATAGCTTGGTACTTGGTTAGTACTTGTCAGTCTGCCATATGGCTTTTGACCTTGACTTCTATTTCACGGTCCAGTGACCAGGTTAAGTTTTTTTGCTTAAGTCTGTTTCTCAATAACTACAAGCCATAGGTTAATGATATTTGGTATATAGCTTGGTGTTGGTTAGTACATGCCAGTCTGCCATATGGCTTTTGACATTGACCTCAATTTCACGGTCCAGTGACCAGGTTTAGTTTTTTTGCTTAAGTCTGTTTCTCAATNGTCTGCCATATGGCTTTTGACCTTGACCTCAATTTCACGGTCCAGTGACCAGGTTAAGTTTTTTTGCTTAAGTCTGTTTCTCAATAACTACAAGCCATAGGTCAATGATATTTGGTATGTAGCTTGGTCTTGGTTAGTACATGTCAGTCTGCCATATGACTTTTGACATTGACCTCAATTTCACGGCCCAGTGATCAGGTTAAGGTTTTTTGCTTAAGTCTGTTTCTCAATAACTACAAGCCATAAGTCAATGATATTTGGTATATAGCTTGTTCTTGGTTAGTACATGTCAGTTTGTCATATGGCTTTTGACCTTGACCTCAATTTCACGGTCCAGTAACCAGGTTAAGTTTTTTGCTTAAGTCTGTTTCTCAATAACTACAAGCCATAGGTCAATGATATTTGGTATATAGCTTGGTCTTGATTAGTTCTTGTCAGTCTGCCATATGGCTTTTGACCTTGACCTCAATTTCACGGTCCAGTGACCAGGTTAAGTTTTTATGCTTAAGTCTGTTTCTCAATAACTGCAAGCCATAGGTCAATGATATTTGGTATATAGCTTGGTCTTGGTTAGTACTTGTCAGTCTGCCATATGGCTTTTGACCTTGACCTCAATTTCATGGTCTAGTGAACAAAGTTGAGTGTTTCTGATGAGAATAGTTTCTTAATTACTGTAAGTGGTATGGTAATAATTTTTGGCTTGTAAGTTGCTGTTGAGTAGTACATGACTGTTTTAGCAACAAGCAGGGACGGGCGAGACATCTATTAGGGTCCACTTTTGTTAGGCTTTAGAATTTTAATAAAGACATTAAATTTCTAAGCAATGAAACATTTTTTTTTCATCTTGATGTCATAATGTTGCCTTTAACAATGAGCATTGCTCTTATCTAATAGTGTGTTCAAGACGGCCTCTAGCACCGGTTTGAGCGGAATTCACTTGTATATTTAACTGGTCGTGGATGTGGGGTCAACAACAAATTAGACTGGCAAAGTGTTCTTACAATCATGAAAAGATTTCTTTAATGTTTTTCATGGCTATTGATACCTTAGCATAACCCAAATTGAATTGCTGAAGAGAAAAAAAATTCTGATGAGGGAAACGTCGCAAATACTACCGATGACGTCGGGGGAAAACTGGCTTATGATCAATTAGGGGAAAATCTGGACTGATCCGGTTTTTTCCCTCAAAAGTTGACGGGAAAAAAACTGGATTATGCATTTTTGCCGGGAGGAAAATTAGGATCGATCCAGAATTTCCCACCGGAAAGACTAGCATATGGAAAAATGGCTATATGACACCGGAAACACCAAGAAAGAAGGACAAGAAAGTGCGGGACAAAAAAGAAAAATGAAGACGCACTGTCAAACAGATGGACAACACGGACCCAATAAAAACCATAACTGAGACCGGTAGAGTAATCATCTCCTGCTTCTTTTGAGACACCAATCGTGTTAACATGACAACCCTTGTAACCAAATCAAATCCGATAGAAGATGACTTTGAGTTTTTACCTGAAAGAGATGATAGAAACGGAGTTACAAAATAAGATAAGTTATAACGTAAGCTGATTTTATTGTACAAAATAAAGACAAATGAATCACATACAAGTATGTCGTCTCAGATACATACAAAACATACACAAAAAGGCCTACAGTTACATATAATTAAAAATTTTCAATGTAGTAAAGACATTATTGTGTACGCAATGATTTGAAAAAAAGTAAAATACATCATCGAACATCACAAACATGATATTGGTCTAAAGAAGCAAATTAAATAATTAATCGAACTGACCTTTTTGAAATGTAAATGAAGTATGCCTTGACTTTATTAAAATGTATTGATTGTCAAACTGGCCAGTAGTCTTCATGATTAATTTTGTCTGCCTATGTGTACCCA
Organism: Modiolus philippinarum; assembly: GCA_002080025.1. NCBI lineage: Eukaryota > Metazoa > Mollusca > Bivalvia > Mytilida > Modiolidae > Modiolus > Modiolus philippinarum. The sequence continues at coordinate 57,782 of MJUU01034407.1, forward strand.
TAGGTTATAATCTGAGAGTATATGGATGAAGTTGGTTGTGAAAACTTTTTTACTACTTGTTGAAAGTCCCCTCCAGTCGTTTATTATCTCAAATTATGATATTCACAAAAATAAATAAATGAAATAAGATAAAAGATAAATTTAAATCAATTACATACATACCCAATAAAACTAGTTTATCCCCGCCGCAGCAGGTTTGCGCCTGTCCTAAGTCAGGAAATTTATTAAGCCTTTGTGTGTCTTGTCTGTTTTCTAGTTAGTTTACTTATGTCTATAGGAGTCTAGGATGATGTTTATTTCACAGAACTTGATTACTCTTTATTCAGGGGCCGACTCCGACATGTCGTTGTTTGTGGGGTTTTCTCACCGTTCATTGAAGATCTAATGGTGTCTTTGAGTTGTTCTCCCCTTTCGGTCGTTGTCTCTTTGACACATTCCCCATTTCCCTTCTTTTTATAAATATAAAATAAATTAAAACAAATAAAGGGTTGGCCAGTCAGTTTACCATAACGATTATTTTTAATTAAACTGATTTCAAAAACAATGAAAGGATATGGAGTAAATGATCATGAGACAAAGTCTCTACAAACACATAGTAGAAACAAGCAATGGAACAACGATTTTATTGTTGTTCTTCATCTGGAATTCACCATTAGGCCTTCAGCAATGAACTTTGCTCATATCTCATAGTAAGTTCAAGGCCCCTAGCATCGGTTTGATCAGAATTTATTGCATGCTTGATGTCGAGCAACGCTACATCCATGTCTTTATTTATCCAATGGATGTGGGATCGTCAACAAACAAATTTGACATGACTATATCTAGGAAGTTTTAACATATGAATGGCCGTGTGATAGGGAGTAGCATTTTCTAGTACAGTGACACCTGTCTAAACCGAACCGTAAGCCTTTTGGACTGAAGATTTCGTTCGGTTTAAAGAGGTGTTCAGTTTACACAGGTTCAAAACGGAAAGATTTTGATACTAAAGGACTTCAAAATGAGTTTGGTTTAGACAGATTACCGATTAAGTCAGGGTTCGGTCTTAGACAGGTTTCACTGTATATGGTTCTCAATCGTGTAATATGGCGTGGTGCTTAAATACTTTAGACCGCTGCTGTTAGATTATTAGTCCATGACGGTATCTCCCAATCGTCCAGTAATAAGGGAACTGTCAGAAGCCGACCATTTGAAAAATTATCAAAAGTTTAGGAATTTGAAAAAAAAAACAAAACAAAAAAAAATTGAGGAGCAGCTAACCAGCGAACCGTTCTATTCTAAGCCGATTTTTTTGTAAACTTGAAGAAACTCATATTTTTCGTACATTTGTACTATAATTGCTTTTACATATTTCTAAAAATGCTTTGATTTTATCTGAACTGAAGGTACATAAGGTGTAGAAATTGCAGTCTGAGGAACTAAAATTACTACAATTTTGGTATTTTGTAGTTTTCTTTATACCCCGCAACACGTAGTGGCGAGGTATTATGTGCACATAATACCCTCAGTCGTGTGTCCGGCCATCCGTCCGTCTGTTCTTCCGTCTGTGCGTCCCCTGAAGGTTTCCGACTGATAACTTGAGAACGAAATTATATAAGGTCTTCAAACTTGATATGTAACTTGTCTACCACAAAACTCAGGCCAAGTTCGTTTTCGGGTCCAGAGGTCCAAGGGTTCTTGAGTTATGCCCCTTGAAGTTTTGAAATTTTGTGAATTATAGGGTCTCAGACTGATAACTTGTGAGTGAAAAAATATATAGTCTTTAAAGTTGGTATGAAACTTGTTAACCACAAAACTCAGACCAAGTTCGATTTTTAGTTCAGAGGTCCAAGGGGTTCTGGAGTTATGCACCTTGAAACTTTGAAATTTTGTAAATTTTAGGGTTTCCGACTGATAACTTGTGAATGAAATAACATAATGTCTTCTAATTTGGTATTTAAGTTGTTGACCAAGTATCATTTGGGCTTCAGAAGAACTCAAAGATCTGGGGATATGCCTATTTAAACTTTGAAATTTACTGAAAACGTGGAGGGGTATCATCATTACTATATTTTGGTATAGAACAAAAAGAACTAGAAAATTTTTGTACAGACAAATCTTTAAAACTATTAAAAAATTTTGTTAAAAGAACAGCAGATGAATATTATAATAAATTGACCAAAGAGAAAATAAACAATCTTGATGAGAAAATTAAAATTTATTTATACAAATTCATTAAAACTGATATTGGTAAATAAGACTATTATCTTGGTCACCCAAATTTCAAATCCAGAAAAATGATTACAAAATTTAGAATGAGTGACCATAACCTTCTTGTTGAAATAGGTAGATACAAGAAAATACCAAGAGAAAATAGATTATGTCATTATTGTGAAAATAAAACCGCTAATGAATGTCATTTCTTTCTTTATTGTACATTAAATAAAGATTTAAGAAATAAACTTTTTCTTCATTTTAAAAAACAGAATAACTTTGCATGGCTATACATCAGAAATAAATAAAATAAAAAGGCTACTAGACCCTGAAACACCGGAAGCAGTTGTATCCTTCATAAAAACAGTCATTAGAACTGACGAGAGAGGATCAAATGTATATAAATATCTAAGTATTTTGAATTCTTGTTTATATGTTTTGTACTAGTTTTGTATGCTCTTGTTCCTAATTGTGTTTTTCATTAATAAAGGTTAACTATTTTTAAAATTAATTATGAATAAAAAAATTCTGACCACATTTTTGTTGCATTTATTTAGATTCATCAAAAGAATAACAACTCGTATTTTGAAACTGTTTTTGTATAAACTTTCATCGTTTTTTAATATTCCTGTTTATTTATAGGAACAAGATGCACCCATGGATTAAAATTTTTGTAAAGTGGCAAATCCAACCGCTTCAAAATATAAGCACTTCCTAATCAAAAAAGGAAAAAACACAGTTCACGAAAAAAGTGTTAAACAATGCAGCTATTGTGTCTCGATCGTATCATGAAATGTTACATCCTACACTAAATGAGCAAAAGTGTCATACAATCCAACAATATTGTATCTCGATTGTTCAGCTCGATTTTTATCAAGAAATGTTACATCCAGTGATGACATTTACTTAAACCAAATGAGCCATTTTATAATACTTTAAGTACTTTGTTTTTCCGTAAGAAAGTGATTTCGATCTACAATATAAGATCACATTGTACGCCACCGCCACATTTTCTTCCGTATGTGTCACCCATCGCTACTCTCCAAATAGGACAAGACACCATGTACAATCGAAATAAGTACTGTCAATACATACATTAAATTCCGAACATCCCAGGAAAATAGCTACACAAAACAATCTCAGGACGTCTAAAAAATACCAGTAATAAATTAGAAATGACGAAGTTCTGCTTGAATTTTTGAAAGATTAACAGAATACAACTTTATATATATATCAAATTTATATGATGAAATAACAAAAATTGCTAAAAAAATTCTATTGTAATATAAACAAGGAGAAAATGATATGATTCCCTTGCCCTCATTTCTTCTGACTTTTTTAAGAAGGAATCTGAATATAAGGAGGACGAATTGAGGACATACACTAGATTTTCTTTTTCATTTACATGTATTGACATAAATTATTTTGTTGTTAAGGAGGTTTGCTCCTCATGTTTTGGGATTTCTGTCAGATTTTCGGAATCCTCTGGTTTTATCCATGTATAAGCATTATAATTTTTTGCCCATTGACCCCCTTATTTTTTTCCATAATTTCATTTTAAATATCTTTATGAGCATTCTGTAAAATTTTTATTGAATTCTATTTATTCTGTCACGTTCATGCATGGAGTTCGGTTTCCCGCCAAATTTTCAATCACTTAAATCTCAAAAACAAGATCATCAACCTATCAATTTTTTTCACTTAAATTGTTACTTTTTTAATATTCTATCAAAAAATCATGTTTATTTGAAATCCTATTTATTTTCAAATGGAGTAGCGAACCCCCTTAAATATTGATAGAGATTCGATTTCACTTCACATATTTTTATATGACCGCAAAAATTTTGAGGCCGTATAATGGTATGGTGCTGTCGTCGTTGTCGTCGTCGTCGTCGTCTGTAGACACTTTTTTTTTTGTCAGTGACTTAAGTTCAAGTTGACCAGTCCTTATGAAATTTAAACATAATGTTCCTTGACACAAAAGAAAGACTGGGAATGGCTTTGGTCATTTTGGCCCCACCCAGTTTTTAAAATGGGACCATAACGGGCAAAATTTGGTGTTATTACAATTTTGCTGTAGAATTTTTATTATTTATCAGATTTTGATGGAGTTTCTTTCAGTGTGTTCCTGAAGAAATTTCCAACCAGTAGTCTGTCAACAGATTTCACATCGCATGTACCATTCATGAGATAAATGGGGCCCAAAAGGAGAGAATCTCAAAATTTTATTATTTCTTGTCGAATTTGGTGCAGTTTTTTCCAGTGGATTCCTTATGAAAAAAACGTGTGCTAATTTATAAGATTTTTGATAACTTGTTTCGTTTTGGTGCCATAAGGGGCCAAACTGGGCCAAAATTGCAAATGTGCATATTACTTATTGAATTATCGAGACGAGCGATACTCGCCTTTGAGAGCCCCCTCTTTTGATTCGGTTGTAATTTGTGATATGCTTAATTTGACTAATTCAGCAGCTAATATTTTTAGGATAGAAAAGTAAACTTATAGCTTTCGATTTTGTAGATGACATTGTAGCAGTAAGAGGTTTTCAGATAAACTACTCAGATAAGCAAGGTGGACTAAGATGCATTGTCATGGAGATAATAAATGCTACCCTTTCATCCATTCATAGAGAGGTAATGTTTTTTCCTTGGGAAACTTGTGGGGTGGTGTAGGTAATACGCACAAAAAATAAGGAAGGTAGCTAAATAATTTGTTTTGAAGAAGACGGGTGTTTCTTTTATGAATGTTTTACAAGATATTCTTGTGTTGAAGATGACGGCTGTTTCTGTTATAAATGTTTAAGTTGCCTTCGGGTAGAACGCAAATTTAAGAGGAAAGCGACAGAGATGATAGAAAGCTGAACTGAAGAAAACATATGATAAGAAAATTTCAATGAAAATTATCACAAACAAAAAGCAAGTGATAATAAACTTCTCTAATTTCTATCAAGTTTTCACATTTCCTGAACGGTGTGGATCTCTAGAGAGGAGAACAAGTTTCGTGAAATTTCCCGCCAAATTTATTCGGAACACAATCCTCGGTGTTTTTCATCCAGCCATTAGAGAAACAGTTTCCAAAACTTAAACACGTTAATTATGAAATGTCTCACATCTCGTNAAATAAATTTTGAAATGTTTAAGAGCTCGGCAAGCCTCGCTTTCAAACATTTTCAAAATTTATTTAACTCGATGTGAGAAATTTCATAATCAACTAGTTCTCGTTATGGAAACTATATTTCTCTTGCCTCAGTTCAAATCATTTAAAAAAAAGAACTTGAATTATTCCCCAGCGGTAAAGGAAGAATGAAAAAAAAATATAAAAAAATATCAACAATAATTATTCAAAATGTTAAATATTCATTTCTAGGATTTCTGTTAATAATATTACAGCATAGTATAAATGATGTTTCATCTTCTACTGCAATGTTTGTGCATATAACTTTTCGTCTGTGTGTTTGTTTGCAAAAAAAAACCCCTTGACATTAGGTATATCTTTTGAATGGTATCTGATACATCTTTCATATTTTGCATTTGTATTTCTTGTGGTAAGACCTTGCAAATTGTATAAGAATATTGGATCTCATGACTTTAACCTTGGCATTTGACAGACCTTTTGAAGACAAAAAAACTTTAACATTTGGTAAAGGTTGTGAACAGAAGGGCTTTTTAGATTTTGCATATGTATTCCGTTTGGCAAGGCCTTTGAATTGTTGCCAGAATATTTGACCTTTTGGCCTTGACTTTGACATGTGACTTCGAAATAGAAAGTTGGTCAAAAGGAGATAAATTAAATTGATATCGAATACTAAGACAAGTGTTTAATGTAATTGCATTATTGTCGTTGATTTAAACAATAAAAAAAATAATCTGCTATGCAAAAATATTTTAGATAATTTTAGAGTAACCAAAGAATTTAAATGTTATTCAGTAGCGTTTTTCCATGTGATATGGATTTTGTATTTCACATGTGTTATGTATGCTTTTACTTTGAAGTTGATACAGAGCTTAATAAGTATTAAAACATTCCCAGAATCACATAAATTACCAATCATTTTTACATCTAAGAGGGGGCATAATTGTTTCACAGTTGTTTAAGGTGTCTACAAGGTATTAATTTCATATTATAGAATTTTGTGAAATTTTCTGTGTAAAAACATCATTGTATTATTGTTCAAAATATAAAATAGAATTTGGGGGTCACAAACCGAAATTGAACATTTAAGGATTTTACATAGAAATGATAGAGAAAATGACTATATGATGGAATAGCTTTAAAGATCTATTATAGATTTTGTTAATACTTTGCATGTGATTTGAAATCATTATATCGATTACATAGAAAAAATAAGTATGAGGGGTCACCGTTGAAGTAAGAGAGATAAATTGCAAAATGTTAAGTTCTCTAGTGATATCTATATGAAACTCTTTTATCAAATTACCTCCCTTAAATTATTTCTCTGTTAGGAAAATCAAGCAACATATTTAAAGCACTAGTGTTTTAGTTTACCTTTTTGAGATGAAAAAGTTTTTAATGTGATAAGGAATAAAAATTTTAAATACTTTTGAACTTTCTTGACTTTTTCAATAACTATTTTGTTAAATTTCTTAATAAATGAAACCTAAACGAACAAGTATTAGACAAAAATGGCAAAATGATATATCTGAGAAACTTAAACACTGATTGTGTTCACTTACCAAATTCAGAGATATTTTTCAAATGTTCAAATTTCCCGATATATGACAATAGCATGTGTTATATCTTTATTTGATTTCAGTTTAAAAGGATTTCCATTTTTGGTATTTTTTCGAAAAGTATACTATTAATAAAAGCCCTGTCCTTGATAAACTGGAGATTTCTGTGTATCGTTTTCGTTTTTGTCACATGTACATTCATTCCATATCTTTTCATATTTTTCTATCTGTTGAGCTTTTTGCGATTTTTCATAGGGGATACATAGTTTTTTTTTTCGCGCAAACCATACTTATGGTGCTAACAGTTTTACACATCATTTGTACCTATATTGAAGATGTGCATGTGGTAAGGATTTTCATCTTGGGACATTTTTTCTTAAAAATATATACATCCTTAATTAGTCATTTTTTGATGAATTAGTAAAAGAGGGTTCATGGTTAATTTGTATTTTTAATTGCATTGGAGGATTTCTTCTCTATATTATATCTGAATACAAGACTGCATGATCACATGTCAAATGATTCACAAGATATTAAATAAAATGTAATCTTTAAGGAGGTTTGCTCCTCACGTTTTGGGATTTCGGTCAGATTTTCGGAATCCTCGGGGTTTATCCACTTAAAAGCATTATAATTTTTTGCACATTGACCCCCTTCCCATAATTTCATTTTATACATCTTTTTGAGCATTCTGTCAAAATTTCATTAAATTCTATTTATTCCGACACATTCATTCATGGTTAAACTTTGCTAATGTTAATCCTATGAAAAATCAGAGGAGTTCAGTTTCCCGCAAAATTTTCCATCACTTATATCTCAAAAACGAGATCATCAACCTATCAATTTTTTTCACTTGAATTACTTTTTATTTGATTTTCTAACAAAAAATCATGTTTATTTGAAATCCTATTTATTTTCAAAATAGAGTAGCAAACCCCCTTAACTTAAGTCAGTGATGTGTAGAAAGTAAGTCAAAAGATGCATTGCTCCTTTTGTTTTGTATCATATCAGTTACCCATAAAAAAGATTAATAGGATCTTGCATAAGGTCAGATTAAAGATCGGGATATCTTTCACAAGTGTAAGAAATTTCGTCTTTTCTCGAGTGGAGCGTAGCGGAACGAGAGGAAAAGACGTACAATTTCTTACACGAGTGAAAGATATTCCGATCTTTAATTTTGATCCTATGCAAGATCCTATTTCTTCCGTAAAAAGCGAAAAGAAACGTCTAGTAACCTTTACTGTTTAAACAACGTTGTCGCCATTTGAGTATTCTTTACATTGTGACGTCAGGTGTTTTATGACGTTAAGTCATGGTTACGATTGTTGTTTCACAAAAATCAACACGTCTGGTTGGTCATTTACCGGTGTGAGATGAGGTCGCGTGCATCGATCTCACATGGGTCATCTCCCACTGTAAACCACCATTTACGGAAGAAATAAAATATTTCCAACATTTTCCTACGAATTATTTTTACATACATTAAAGATGTGGTTGGGATACAGATTACTATTTTAGCGGTATTTCTACTGAATTTGTGTTTGAACTTGGTAATATGTGATAACTTCTAGGTGTGTTCTCCTTGTGTCATATTGTGCATCTTGTGGGAGCCTAAACATTTATTTAGCGATGACATTATATGTGTATTTAACGAATCAAATATCATTACCACATTTTGTTAACCTCTGTTTTATTTCCTTTCCTTCCACGTAATACCTTATTGCACCTATTACTCTGGAATTGTGAGTGATGTTTCAGAAAACAGAAGTAATAACAGTTTTATTGCTTATAAAGACAATTCTAGTTTTTCTTAAATATCGTATACAAGAACTTTATTTGCGATATATACATTTTTGATATATGCGACCACATAAAACAATAATAAACAAAGAGGAAATGATATTATGATTCTCCCGACCTCAGTTCTAATTAATGACTTTAAAAAAAAGAAACCTTATTTATTCACCAGCTATAAGAATGATGGGTTAAGGATATACACTAATTTTTCATTTTCATTTAATTCACAAAAATCATTGACATTATTATTTTAAAAGCTGATAAATTCCATTCTTGGAGTTCTAATGATATTAATAATAGTTTTATTTGCACTATTTCAATATGGAATTCAAAAGTTATTTTCTAAGCTTCATATTTTGTTGCAATGTTGAAATATGTTTTTTTTAAATATTTTAGAATGACCTGAGACTCAATGTTAAAGTTGTTCCACTGACAGGAAACACCGATTTTACATTCACTGCATTCAGTCTTCCTACACCTAAATCTGAACATGAAAAAGAGTTTCAGCAAGTAAATGGAAAGTCTGGTACATATGGATGGGGTAAGGATTTATGATAAAAGTTCTCAACAACATTGCAAACCAGTGAAGGAAATCGATCGAAATACAATGAATAATGCAATTCATAAAAAAGTAATTCCTAATATAATTCAGTTCCCTAAGAGGGACCTTGCTAACCAGAAATGTATTTACAAACGTTTAAGATTTGAGTATACCATTACTGTTAGCAATTTCAAATTACCTGAGTAAGACGCCCATCATTTTTGCTTTTGATGAAGGGAACATTGGACAAGGAATTCAAGACATATGGGATTTTCATACAATGTGGGTTGGAGCCCCCTTTTTTGGACTCTGGACTGTGGCCTTATCTGGGCGCACTTAGGACTTGAACACTTGAGTCCATTGACTGGAGAGTCTAAGCATTTGGTCCTTGTAATCCAAATTTTAAAAAAATGGACTCTGGACCTCCATCTCTAATATTGGGTGTATTCTGGACTCATTGGGGAGGGAGGTATACCCTCTACTATGTTATATATATTGCTGACAAAGATAACTTTGTTGTAACTCCAAAGCCTTTATTGACAACATGGAGTAAAAGTAATATTGAAGGAAGATGAAAAAATTCCCATCTATACAGACTAAAAATAAAAGGAAAGAAATATTGTCAGTATATTTTTACAATCTTCCTTGTGTTGTTATGTTTTATTTTGTTTTGTTCTAGATATTTCAATGAAGTAAAGCAAATGTAAAACATTTTTAGGTGTTGGTTCGCCGTCAGCAGACTGGCAAACAACAATATCCTATTACGTCAACACAGAAGAACGTTACATACAGTTTTGGTATTCTCCTGCTCCAACAGTGTTAAACTTTACGTCATATGAAATTTCTCTGTCAAGGATTGTAGCGAACGAAGGAACACCATCCGAGGAAAGAAACACAACGACGCCAGTGGCTATTAATGAGGTAAGTATCTAAACAAAGCAAATTTTGGTACTAAAGTTAACACAGATGTATGGGACATTCCTTGAAACATTTGTGTAGGGTGGATGAAGGGACAACGTCTTTATTTTAACTAGTTAATGAGGTAGACCTAGGTTAAGGGACATTACTCTTAAAAACTCACTTGTATGTTTGTTTTAATCATATTTCATAAATATATTCTAAGCTTCTAAGTAACACAGATAATTTTGATTCTTTTTCACATATATGCTAAAAAAGCATCAATGAAGCTGACTGTTTCAAACATCTTGCTGATTTAAAGAGTTGTCTTTTTTGACCTAGGTCTACTACCTTAAGAAGACTGTTGCTGGTGTCTATTTATCTTGCATATAGGTAGATGACTTCTCCAAATATTATTTATTTATATTAACAGATTAAGTAGTTGAAAAATCAGGTTTTAATTGTTTTAATCTATTATTGACCTTTTTTCTATAGACTTGTCTTGGGTGTATACTGAACGAGCCGTCAGGTGGGGGCGGTATATGCATCAGACAACACTTTTAGAAAAAAAAAACAATGAGTCCATAATTAAATGAAAAACAATAAAGAAGACTGAAAACACTGAAAAAGAGATAGAATTATAGGTAACCGAGTCCCGTGAGGTATAGTCCAGTCAGTATATGGATAGTAACCCACTGAAAAGGTCTGCAAGTAATTGTTTAAATATGTCTGATTATGTCCAATCAAATTACAAGGTTTTAACCTGTTATTTACTAAAAAAAAATGTACATAATTTTTTGACTTCTGTGACATTTAAAAAAACTTTCTTTCAACAGCTTTGTGCCTGCAAATCTTTATATACTGCATTTGCTCATATTTCAGACAGAATATACATACAGTAATTTAGATCCAGGACGATACAGGGTCGAGGTCAGTATGTTTTCAGCTAGATTTTATGCATTGCTCTCCTTTTTATCCATACATCTTATATAATATCAGCCTTGAGCTAAATACATGTAGTTTTTGACGAATTATATGTGTAGTTTATATCCTATAGAGTATAGGACATTATACAATATCTATTTACAGAAACCTTACTTTATGGGTTTAGAACTTTTAAATAAGGAAAAACAAACGAACTTCCTTGCTTAACAAGCAGAAGGAAATATCATAATTAAAGATCAATTCTGTTGATATTGGATAAAATTGTCAGGTCGTTTATAGGTTTGGGTTGTGCTGTATTATCGACAGTACAAACTTCTGTATCGCCATAAACCATTATAGTAGAATTTAGATAGAGTCTGAAAGGCCGAGATAGCCTAAAATACTAAATGAAATAGTACATATGAGAGGTTCATCCCTAATGTAAAGTCGAAAGAAGATATTCCAGCAGTGTTATTCGAATTAAAAGTAGCGGAGAATCATGCAGAATCCCCAAGGTAGTATAACCACAGCGTAGCAGCAAATATTGTGGGGGGAAAAGAACATATGCTTAGGGGGACGTTTTTGATACTTTTTGGGTAGTTGTCTGGTGAAAAGGTAAATTTGCACATTATTCAAATGCAAGTATGTAATAAGGCTATTTCTCTAATGATATGTCAAGTTTAAACCAGTTTTGACCCGTTAGATAAATTTTCTTTATTCAACGTATGTTGAATAAAGCCCCGTGCTATTCCCCGCCAAATTTATTCGGAATACAATTCTCGGTGTTTATCATTGATCATTAGAGAAAAAGATTACACCACTTTATCCCGATTATTACCATATTTTATCCACTCTCGATAGTTAAATTTAAAAATTTTAAAATGCTCGGCAAACCTCGCAATTAAATTTTTAAAATTTAACTATCTCTAGTGGATAAAATATGGTAATAAACGGGATCTTCTGGTGTAATCTATATATATCATAGCCCAGCAATGAACTGGCTGCACGATGGTCAAGAGAATAAAGATCCACAGACTGTAATTTCTCCTTACTCCTTACACATAATTTCGAACTATCGGATGAAAAATGATATTTTCCAAAATTTTACCTTTCTAACATGTATATGAATCGTTTTACTTGTTCACATACAATTAAAAATACAATTTGACCAAGACTGTGTCACCCAAAATTACGTCCTTTCATCATTACTCGTATTTTTCACTATTTTGTATGTGTGACCGGAGGGAAGTCATATATCTTTCCGGGGAAAAGCCTATTTACATATTTTGCTTTACTGTTAGAAAGAATGCACCTGCATGAGAGCAAAAACACGATGCAGTACTCTCACGAAAACATATTGTCTCTTTCAACAAAGAAAACCAATGCTTTATATGACTTTCCCACGGTCACACGTACAAAACATGTAAAAATATTTGAGCAATGATGGTAGCAGGCATTTTTGAGCGACAGAGTCTTGTTGCAATTGCATTATTGAATGTACATGAACTAGTAAAACGATTTACTTGCCCATTAGAAAGGTAAAATTTTAGAAAATGTAATTTTTCACCCGAAAATTTGAAATTATGTCGAGGTACCGGTGTTCGGGAGAAACTGCAGTCTGTTGATCTTTAATCTCTTGACCATCGTGTAGCCTATTCATTGCCGTGTTCTGTGGTATATAGCATTATTTGATAGCTGCGTTTGGATATTTAGCAAACTTGCCTCCAGACAATCACCAAAAAAGAGTCAAAAACTCCTCCCCCTAAACATATATGCTTTTCCCTGCAATATTTGCTGCTACACTGTGATAACACTAAGTAAAAAAAAAGCGGAAAATTGGGGTGAATATCGAAAGCAGTATAACACTTTAGGAAAAAGGATATTTGTGGAGAAACGCGAAGGCAGTCAAATACTTAGAAAAAAATTAGTGACAAATTGCACAGAATCTTTAGCAGTAGGGAGTGTTTTGTGGCGAAAAATGCTTATAACTGCAAGTTTTCTTTCCTATATGTCACTTTTTCTGATTGAAAACTTGAAATATTAATGAAATCTAAAACAATAATAAAAGAGACAAAAACATCTTTTAGATTTTATTAAAATTTCATATTCTTATTTTGTTTTTCTCCTTGTACGACAACAACACAAGAATTTTAATTCTGCCGTTTTTCATTTATGACTGACTGGCCAATAGATTTTCTGTAAAGACCAACAATTGTTTTCCTATGTGCCTAACCTTTTCTGGAGTGTCCCTCTGGTTAAGAGATTCACCGCAAACTTTTTCATTTTAGTCTGAAATGTGGTAAGAGATTTTCCGCATTTATCCGCAAAAAGTGTTCCTATGTGTCTTGTTAGATCTCAGATTCTCAACAATTCTCCGCTAAAGTTTTTCCTTAGTGTCCGATTGGTTAAGAAATTCGCCGTAAACTTTCTCTTTTAGTCTGAGATGAGTTCAGAGATTCCTGCAACTATCCGCAATATTTTTTGTTCTATGTCTGATTAAGTCAGAGATTCGCCAAAAACTTTCTAATGTATTTGACTTACCCCGAGATTCTCCGAAATTCTCCTAAAACATTTCTGATATGTCTGACTTGTTTAGATATTCTGCGCAACTGTAATTAAAATTTTTCCTATTGGTCTGATTTGGTCAGATATTTCCAGCAATTTTCCGTAAAATCATTCATTTTTATTGGACTTTCTCTGAGATTCGCCGCAATTTTCCGCAAAATCATTTATTTGTATTTGGCTTTCCTAGAGATTTGCCGTCCTCAAAAAATGTTCCCATAGATATTCATGCAAGAGCTGACACTGAAATTGTGTACTGAAATGCCTGTAAATAGCCATATAAGAGTTAATTAAAACAAAGTCATTACAAGTAATACGATTTACGAAAACGCTAGCTGGTATAAATGATTTTTTTTGCTTTGCAGGTAACCCCGGTCGATGATGGCATATATCCGAAGTGTAAATGTAAAAATAACGTGCATTTATGTGTACCGTGTACAAGAGTTATCACAAAAGTCATAGATATCACTGACGGTAAATATGTTGTTAAATGCTCTTCACAATTATGGCTTTAATTGGACGCTCTCGTCACATTTTTTATTGGTTTTTTACCCCCGCTACATAGTAGTGGGGTATACTGGTTTACCTCCGTTCGTCCGTTTGTTCGTTCGTTCGTCCGTAACCACACTTTTCTCAGCAACTACTTTACAGAATGAAATCATATTTTGGCAAAAGCTTTCTCATGTTGGTCCGATGTGTATATACAGATTTCAAGGTTACTGCATAAGTATTTCCTGTTTGCTGAGACTTCATTGTTTTTTTTATTGTTGTACAGCATATGGAATTTTTCGTCACAATTTTTTTCTGAAACTGTAAGAGGGATTCAATTGTTGTTATGCACAGAGCTTCCTTATGGTCCAGTCTATCGTGTATTCATATTTCAAGGTTACGCCATAAGCACTTCCTGTTTGCCGAGATGTAATTGTTTTTTTCATTATTTTACAATTTATGGAATTTTTCGTCACAATTTTTTCTGAAACTGTAAGTGGGATTCAATTGTTGTTTTGCACACAGCTTTCTTATGGTCAAATCTATCGTGTATTCGGATTTCAAGGTTACGCCATAAGCACTTCCTGTTTGCCGAGATGTCATTGTTTTTCATTGTTGTACAATATATGGAATTTTTCGTCACATTTTTTTCTGAAATTTTATGTGGGATTCAGTTCTGGTTTTGCGCAGAGCTTCCTTATGGTCCAATTTATAGTGTATTCTGATTTCAAGGTTAAGTCATAAGCACTTCTGTTTGCCCAGACATTATTGTTTTTCAATGTTGTACAATATATTGAGTTTTTCGTCACTATTTTTTCTGAAACTGTGAGTGGGATTCAATTGTTGTTTTGCACAGAGCTTGCTTATGGTCCAATCTATCGTGTATTCGGATTTCAAGGTTACGCAGTAAGCACTTCCTGTTTGCCTAGACGCCATTGTTTTTTAATGTTGTACAATATATGGAATTTTTCGTCACAATTTTTTCTGAAACTGTAAGTGGGGTTCAATTGTTGTTTTGCACAGAGCTTCCTTATGGCCCAATCTATCGTGTATTTGGATTTCAAGGTTACGCCCTAAGCACTTCCTGTTTGCCGAGACGTTATTGTTTTTCATTGTTGTACAATGCATGTATATGGAATTTTTCGTCACAATTTCTTCTGAAACTGTAAGTGGGATTAAATTGTTGTTTTGCACAGAGCTTCCTTATAGTCAAATCTATAGTGTATTCATATTTCAAGGTTATGTGATCAACACTTCTTGTTTGCAAAGACGTCATGGTTTTTCATTATTGTACAATATATGGAATTTTTCATCACAATTTCTTTTGAAAATTTAAGATAGATTCAATTGTTGAACAGACAGTTATAGTTCAACATGTTGGTTACTACGATTATATCATTGTGTTTATACTTGTATTGTGTCCACACTTGTACTGTGTCCACACCTGTATTGTGTCCCTATACAATTAAATTTGCACTTGCCACATTGATTCAGGGTTCAATGAGCGGGGGTTTATCAGGCTGCCATTTGGCGCCAGCTCTTGTGTGTCATATTTTGAAACTCCTCTGGTTTTACGCCATTTCTATGCCTTAAAATGTGCACACGGATCCCTAGTTTTATTTCACGAATGTCCCCTATAGGTCAAATTAGGACACCTGACAAGTTTTCATAAAATAAAATAATTTCTTAGCTTTTAGACAAAAATGTCTTGATATAAAATAAGGGCAAATCCAAAGAGATCCGTTCCCCGCCAGATTTTTAAATGTTTTATATCTCCGTTAAAAGCTCATGGACCTATATATTTCTTTTTACCATTTCATTTAGACTATAATGCTCAATCAATCAAAATAAATTTCAAGAAAACTTTGATATAAACAACATCAGGAGTGAGCCTCCTTAAGCTCTGTAAACTAAGCATCATGAAAAGTAAGCCGTGTTTTAATTACAACTGACAACATTACATATTTTATGTAATGATGAGCACTTACAATACAAAAAAAGAAAATATTGTCAAATTATCGAAACGATTTTAACATATTCACATGGAATATCAAATTCACGTACACTATGCTTCAGTATGCTTGAGTAGGCATTTTTATTTGATTTACAGAATTTTAGTATTATACTTAAATACTATAATCAATCAAAATAACCCAGCATTTTCACCTCGAAACGATCTACACTGAAGAGACATTAGTTGTCGAAATAATCATATGCATGTGAGTGTACGGTAAAATTTCACCAGAAAAATGAAATTATATTTTGTTTAATTTTATATATATCGAAATTAAACTCATTTATGATGAAATGTGCTTGATATCTATAGAAGTTTTTTGTAAAAAAGATTTTGTTAAAATCATTCAGCATATTTTCCTCATTTATTCACTTTCGTTTTACAGGTATTTATATATCAATGAGGAATGTTACTAAAATATCTATGATTTCATTTCTTCTCTTCTGTGTATTCCTCCACTTTTGGGGAACCAGTATTGATAATCCCTGGTGCAATCAAAGTACTGATAAGACACAATGAGTTGACTATAAATGTTCCAAAGGGTGGGGGGGGTGAAAATTGTTACCTTGATAATGCTTGGATAATGATTGGAGGGGTTCACTTGGGTGACTCCTGTGTTTGCATCCAATTGCAATCATCATTTGATATGATCAAACTTTTCAGTTGATACCAGAATTTATTTCTACAAATTATTTTGTCAGAAGGACATTCATTGTTCGAAGTTGCCAAATGTTTCTTCTTTACTTCTACTCGGGGGCATAAGTGTTTCACAGTTGCCAAATGTTTCTTCTTTACTTCTACTCGGGGGCATAAGTGTTTCACAAAACACATCTTGTTCTATGGTCAAATTTTAACATTTTTTTTTCAAACGTGTAAACTATTGAAATTTGCTCATTTGATCCTTTGTTTATTTTTCGTCAAAATTGTCTAGGTATTTCTGATCTCCGTTTTACAACTTTTCTTATTAGGTTTACAGTTAGTATTGGTAGCATCATTTAAACAATATCTTTGGGGTTTAACAAGTAGAATGCAAATTATTTCTAATATGACTTGCATAAACAAATTAAGGGATATGGAGTAAATGTACAAGTATTTCATGTGCATATGGAATATACAATATGTATAAAGGGATTTGAAGTAAATGTATACGAATTCCATGTGTATATATCACAATACCGTGTCATTTTGTGCAACCCTCAATCGGCTTTATTCCTCAATTTATTGGCAGTACAATATGCCGCCTTAAACTTAATTTACAGTATGTTTGGTATTTGGGTATTTATACATGTAAAATGAGAGTATTTATATTATTCTAAATTTCTAAATTCCGAAAGTCACCAGTAAAATGTGTACCTTGAATAGGGTCTGTAAGTCTCGTCCAATTTTTGGACTTCCGAGTACATAATTTGTACCCGGAAGTTGCATTTTTGGTACCGACAACGTCATACTTTGGCGGGAAACATTTTCAAATTTGAATTTATCGTGATTTCTCGGTGTCACATGACGACACTTACAGAACATATTAACTCAATCGTATAAAATAATTTAATATAACTTACAGTTGGAACACCTAGTCCCGTCGTCCCGCCAGCATCAAACACGCCAAAGCCGACAATCAAAATTACTAGTTCAACCAAGAGTACTATGACCAATTATACTAGGGAAGTTGTGCCAATGAGTCAAGACACCGTTCTAAGAAGCGTTCTGCCTGTGTTATCTATAATCTTAGTTGCTGTGGTGATTGTTGTGTGTTATTTGTTCAACAGGAACAGTAAGTATGTTAATATTAGAATAGTAGTAGACATCCCGCACCCATGACCAAGAAAGACATGGATGTAGCGTTGCTCGACAATTAGCAAAGAATTCCGCTTAAACCGGTGCTA
>MJUU01034407.1:81857-92524 GCA_002080025.1 Modiolus philippinarum
TGAGGGAGATACTCCTTAGTTTTCAATAAAATTTACAAAATTTTAGATATTGGAAGGTTTCAAAAATAATCGGCTTTCGGGTCAGCACCGAAGTACTGACTACTGGGCTGGTGACAAAAATGACAAAAAACGAAGATACTTTAAATTTAGTTCCTGCAAGGGGTAATTTTATATTATTTGGTCTTTGTCTCGAATATATAGAAACAGTTTTATATTATTTTTCAAAATTGTTATTCTTCAAAATGGTGGTGAAATTGTTGCTGTATATTATTTCGATTACTTTCCAAATAATGCTTATTCAATTTTTTCCATTGACTGATGTCACATTTGTCTAAAAAGGCATAGGTAGAAGTTTTTTTCTACACTTTTAAAAAAAAATTAGTTCATTCATTGAATAAATAGACATTACAAGGTGCAAGAATGCGCATGTTAAACTTTTATTTTAAACTGTATCTTTATGTTACCACGTCCGAATTTCGTTGATGCATGTAAATGCACGACAATTTTCATTTCGTGTGTTTTGTAACATGCTAAATAAAACCTACCAATTAAAGAGATAAATTTGAAAATTAGCTTAAGCGAGACTAAGAATAATATAAAAAACTAGAATTAACCAAATACCGAAGTTACCGTAATTTTGTTTCTGCATATGGCCATTTGCACTTCTGTTTCTTCAGTAGAGATAAAATCAACCATATTGAAGACCCTTAATCAAATATTTGTAGATAAAAGTTATTTTTAGGACGGATTTATAAGAAAGGGATCTTTCAAAAATTATGAGTTCGGGATAAATATTGGTAAAAATTGATAAAAATAGTGGTAGACACGATTTGGCATATTTTTCTAACTGGATTTCACAGTTTTCTTTTTTTTTCGTTCGAGCACCTTAATGTCCTGACACGCTTATTGTTTTGTTTTTATAACATCTACAGTGGAGCAGTGTTATCAATGCGTCGGCAAACGAATGCCGAAGTTAAACGTTAAGAAAGGGAAGATGTAGAGCCAAAATAAAAAAAGAACACACCATTCAGTTGTAACATAAATGAAGATAATATGACAAAGACAAAACAAATATACGCGATTTACAAAGAACTCAAAACAACTGAAGCACTACCAATGTTACCCCCGCCCCCCAAAAAGGGGGAGTAAAATAAGGTGCCACAAAAGGTTAAGAATATCTGCTGCTTGTGTTGCACATGGTACAATGCCAGTGTTAAGTTTTGTGTTAAGTTAGTCCGTGTTTGGGAGTAAACACAATATGTATTCAAAAATTCGAAATCGGTATTTCTTGGACGTTCAATCTACATCTTGTTTTTTTTTGTTTTATAAAATGATTGAAAAAAAAACTGCTGTGAAATTCTAAACAAATGTGATATTAATTTGATTTCAGATAACAAAGAAATCTATGGACAGCATTTTATCACGGAAAAAACTGTGGCTGTTATTGCTGCCGACGATGACGAATATCATCGCAAAGTTGTATCAACATTTGCAACATATCTACAAAAGCATTGTCATTGTAATGTACTTTACTTTCCCTGGAATACTATCGATGACAAATTTCGTTGGATAACCAACTCGGTAGAACAAACAGATTTTAATATTTTTGTCGCTTCAGAATCTGCCTTTAATCAGTACAGTGCTTGGAAACATAAGAAATGTATTTCATCTACAGATTTATTTGTACCTTATTTGACCAGTATTCTTAATCGGTTTGTAAGCAATCCAAATTTTTCACAAAAATTTCTGTTTGTTAAATTTGATCATTCAAACAATATCTGTATACCAGAGGAACTCTGTGCTAGCCACTATCAGCTAATGAAGCACTTTACAGAATTTTTATGTCATATTCATGGTTTAAATCCATTTAAAGATGATCTGAAAAAAGTAAAGCTTCCTTTTGATCAAGATTTTATAAAAACCAAAGAAGGCCGTGATCTGAATACCGCAATCAACCATGCTTTGAAAGCTTTTAGACCTAAGCAATCAAGGCTTGACTCTGGATACAGAAGTCATAATGAAATTAGCTGCTCTTTTGACGAGCAAGAATGGAGAGAGGTACGACAAAAATACGTCTTAAATGAAATTGTGCAAGAAAAACCACAGGGTGAAGTTTTTGGTGCCTTCTTGATAGACGAAGAGGCTAAAAGTTTAATGCCGGGTCAAGGCATCGACATTGTTTCAATTGCACCAGCAATAACAATAGCGGAAGGGGGAGCAGGTGAACAGATGGGTGCAGCTAGTCACCAGCATGACAATTCGATTGCTATTAACAAGTACGGAAATAGGATCGAACCAAATATTCAACCCTCAGATATTGGGGACCAACCTAATCGTAAAGAAAGCTCGTCATCAAACGCATCAGGAAGTAGACAAGATGGTCATTCAAATGATGCATTTATAGTCAACCAATATGAGTTATTGACACAAGTACAGCAATCACCGTATGATTTTATTCCGCCGGATCCAAGTGTGTTGGATGAAGACATTACAACTCAATATCAGTATGAAATTATGCAGGAAATTAATAGGGCAGCCCTGCGATCTAGCAGACGACAGTCCGAGGCTGATACTATCAGTGGTTATAGTGTTTAGAATTTTTTTTAAATCATTTACATGAGATCGTATATATAAGCGCTTAATGCTAGTTAAACTTAAAATTGTGAAGAATAACTTAAAAGACCCGCGAGCTACCCTAACGGGAAGTAGTTCTCGGGTTTTGAAATTAGAGAAGACTGTACACATCTTACTTCCATAATTTACTCCACACAAATTTATTGTTGCAATCTTGCTATTAACTACAACTCCTATTTATTATTTCACAAAGTACAATTGGATATATATATCATGAATGGTTTTATGACAGGAATTCCTGTTTTTTCATTGCAAATGTATTTAAAATTTTGCTTACGGCAAATGGCAAATTTATTTACAATTATTGCATATGGGTGAGCTCCATACGATACTATATCGACTTGGAAAAACATATTAACAGAGGATAAAATCCGAGGTTAAGTTGTCTTTCCAATTTTTTTTATAACATGTGATATACCTTTTTTTATATATTGTTTTCTAGTCGATATCTGAAAGTTATAGCAGATTATGTTATAATACCTCCTCCAATCAAGTGTCTCAAGAGATAGAAATTGTATAATAGAATAATAAAGCAATGTAGTATTCGGCCTCATTCTGTTTTCGCTCATCCAATCTATAACGAGGCAGAGCTTTTGTCGTCACGTAGCGTCCTTCGTTATAACTATAACATTTTAACTGTTTTTTTTTTATTCCTATGATTGTTATGTCAAACAAAAAACATCCACAATTGAATTCATAACACAAACACTTTGGTTTATCCAATATTGGAAGTAATCAGTTTAATACTGACTGTCTACTAAAAATATCTTACAACTGAGGACAAGAATTCGAACGAAACCTAAAATTGAAAAATTTAAGCAATTTTTTTTTTCGACAGGGTAAAATCTAAATTTACATAAAAGTTGATACAGACACAAATGCTGTTTGTATTATACTCATAGTTGTATTAACTTCAATGTTTCATTTCTAACTGATGAGACCAGTTTATTAGTGACATATTTATACCTAAGATGGTTTGATTGTCGGATTCTCGGGTTGTATCAATTCAAATAGAGTTAACTTCTTTCGTACTCTAAATACATTTGGAACGCGAAACGGAAATTTGTTTCTCATAGAATTCTGAAAAAAAATTGTTGGCGTTTTTAAAGTTAAAGAACAACAATGAAGATTCAAGAGAGACACTTTAATCAAAATGCTGAAAATTAGCACATTGATCTTCAATCTCTTCTGTTTAATATGATCTGCATGTATAGCTGTTTGACATTTTTACAAATGCTTTCCATTTGTATCAAATTTTATTAAATGACAATCACACAAATTTATAATATTCATGTTCTTTTTTTTAAATATAGAATATTTCTTTTTTTCGTCTAATTGTTTATGCTTTAATCATTTTATCGCTCAGGTATTTTTTTTGTCAATATTAGCATACAGTTTCTTTTTTATCACAACCCTTTAAACGAAATGGTATTCCAGATGTGTCTTACAGCTTATCATCACTTGCACGATATATATATATATATATATATATGCCGCACAATGGGAAACCATTTTCAATTCTCTTATGGTTCACCCTCATTACCTGTTCCTTG
This sequence comes from Modiolus philippinarum, assembly GCA_002080025.1. NCBI lineage: Eukaryota > Metazoa > Mollusca > Bivalvia > Mytilida > Modiolidae > Modiolus > Modiolus philippinarum. The sequence continues at coordinate 86,045 of MJUU01034407.1, forward strand.
CACGAATAGTTATTTGTGGTGCACAACGAGACTTTGAAGCTGGAGTAACATATGTATTAATTGCATCTCTTTAAAGGGAATTTCATTGGTCGAGCGACAATTAATAGCACATCACACATGATGTGTTATCACTTTTTCAACGTTTCTATTGGACCAATGTGAGATCTCGTTGGCCGTTGCCTAGTAACGGTGTTATCAACAGCAGTTCGGCAATAAATATCACTGCATTTATCTATGAAAATCACAAAAGAAGTATAGTCTCCATCATTGTTTCCAGTTTATTACGTATATTTCTCACATCAAGAAAATTGAATTTTCACATTTTAAAGTTAAAATTTTTGCTTATGATATAACTTTCTTTTAAAATATTTTATTACTTATTTCTTCAAAAGAGCCTTGAAAAGGAGTCCAATTTATAGACCAAAAGCTGTTCAGACTCGCATATATATAAAACAGATTTATAGAAATAAGTTCATAAAAAATTGAGGTTAAGGTTAGTAACCACCTATTTATTTCATTAATATTTTACCTGATTTTCCCTATTTTCAAATCTGTCTGGTAAATTTATTGTAAGTTTAATCTTTATGAAACCCATATTTTCCGAAAGGTACATATCTCGTCTACATCACATCAAAATTTAATGAATCTTTAAAGCCTTCCAAGAGAGTTCCAAGAGATCTATAAATATACATAATAACAGCAAAAATTGTACATTCATTGTTTACCAGAAAACCCTTATGATAAATATTCCGTGGAGGATTCTAAACACTTAACCTTGGTCTCAAAATAAGCCTGGTATATCAATGTTATAACATTGATATCAATCATTATATTCCGACATTAATTTAAGAGGTGCAAGAATTCAAATTTATATTAGTTTCTAAAATACCAACTTTTACTTAATTATGTTCCAAGGTCTGATTGGCTTAAATGATAGTTTGACACTTTAAACATGTTGAAATAGTACATCAATTATCGAATACAACTTTCATGTTGCAATTTTATTCGCCGGTCAATCCCCTTATCGATGTTTGAATTACTGTTTAATATTGCATGACCTTATAATATAGATCTACATTTTTATGTTACCACTTTTGTAATTTTTTTCATGATGTATATTAATGTACAGTAAAATTAAAAGCAATAGATGATAATAGTAGAACTTCTCTTTTTTAAAACATTAAAGTCCAACTATAAACAAGAATTTTATTTGAAATATCAATTTCAGGAAGTAAGAAAACTTATCTGTAAATTTAGATTAAGTGACCATTCTCTTACCATAGAAACTGGTCGCTATAAAAAAAATACCCAGGCATTTAAGAACATGTAGTACATGTGGTGTTTTGGATGATGAAGACCATTGCTTTTTATATTGTAAAATAAATAATAATTTAAGACAAGAATTTCTCAGTAATTTTCATATACAAAATCATATTGATAATAATATCATTGAAAATATCTTAATCCTACAAATTTCCAGCAGGTGAAATCTTTAGGCTCCTTTATTAAAAAGTCTTTAGAACTGAGGACAGGGGGCACTTGATTACTTGCTCTATAATGTATATTATTTGTCTTAGTATTTGTTATGTAAATTTGTTTATACGTTGCCATTGAACCTGTATTGGGTGTAAATTGTGCTTTAAAATAAATATTTTTGATGCTTCCACTAGTCTGCAGATAATGCGGGACTTTCGAAATAGGTACTTTTGTATAGTTGAAGACTAAAATGAGTGCATCAATATAAACAATGTCGGCAATAAGTACTTCATTTATGAAACAATAGAAAAAAAACGTCGACGTATCTTCTTAGAGAAATATAGATTACACCACAAGATCCCGTTCATTACCATATTATATCCACTAGAGATAGTTAAATTTTAAAATTTTAATTGCGAGGCTTGCCGAGCATTTTAAAATTTTTAAATTTAACTATCGAGAGTGGATAAAATATGGTAATAAACGGGATAAAGTGGTGTAATCTTTTTCTCTAATGATCAATGATAAACGCCGAGAATTGTATTCCGATTAAATTTGGCGGGAAATAGCACGGGGTTTTATTCAACATACGTTGAATAAAGAAAATTTATCTAGCGGGTCAAAACCGGTTTAAACTTGACATATCATTAGAGGAATAAACTATTTATTGATTAAAGTGTACCGTTACATTTGCCACACGCTAGATTTTAACAAAAACAATTAACATTACGCACTACAAATTAAAACAAAAAATAATGACCCCTTTTGCTCTTGAGTGATAAATTCATAAATGTAATTTACCATTGGTTGTATGCTTTCAATTTGGTATAAACAAATAACTTCATCGTAGACAAACAATTCACTCGAAAGTCCCGTATTTAAGATACTGTTATGGTAATTACATATAATCAAGTTGAATTCAAGTTGTATTTTCAGTTTATTCAGGTGCAATCTGAGTTTTATTTCATATTGTTAAAATTTTTATTTTACAAATTCAGTTTGAAAGATCTACAAAATTTATTTTAATAAAATATATTGAGTTTAAGATACTGACTTGCTTATTCTATAATCATTTCTAAAGTAAGACCAGTGACGTATCTAGACCCTGAACGATGTTGAAGCCCAAATTGGGGCAGGGGGTCTTGGGCCGCTTAAGGAGCTCATGCGTTTTAGGTATTTTGAGAAGTGGAATTAGAATGAAAAATGTTGGATTCCCTACTGAAAATTATTCGATATTTTGTTTTAATTTTCATTGCTACAATTATTAACTTTTATATCAGTATAGAAGTGACAGACCAAGATGAAGTACATACAATGTGATCCAAACAACACACAAGGGCAACAGTATAATGCGTTTTTTGATACGGAATATTTTAACCAGTGATTCTCTAGAATGGTCCATGTCAGTTGGTGAGAATATCCTGTTCTATCACGTACGATTCTGAAAGTAAATATTTTTATCAGAAAAAAAGGAAGCGGGATCTGAAAACAGTGGGGAGGGCGACAAACAATTACAGAAAGCAAAGATGATACTGCGAAAAACCTTAGGGAAGCGAGAATTCATTCCTGTGTCATTCTAATAAAATTGTGCATTATATGATTTGCTCATCATATGTTGTGAAATTTTGACTTGAAGTAATGCGGTAGAGTCGGGACTAAGTGATAACTCAACTTTTGGTTATGCGCTAAACACCCGGACAAACTGCGCTGTGGGATTATGCGAGTTTTGTCACACGTACATTCTCCCCACTAGCCGGATCTAGCCTTGTAGTTTATTTTATCCATTTTAAGGGTTTTATATTGGAGGATTAGGTACCCGAAACAGATTTAACCTCCCGCTGGCATTTGCGAGTACCAATTAATGGTCCGATGGTGCCGAGTACAAATCGTGGCTAAAATTTTGATTTTGTCTTTTTGTGTTTTTGTCGTTTATTTCTCTGGTGGAATGTGATTGAAAATTCTAGCCCATATTTGTATTTTCTTTTCTTTTTTAAAATACTCATTTTCTAATTGCAGTCATTGTTGGTACTGCCTTTGATTGTTTCTTTTCTAAACCACTCATTTTCTAATTTTAGTCATTGTTGGTATTTCCCTCTTTCTTTTCTTTCAAAATACTCATATTCTTTAGTTTTGCTGTAAGAAAATCATGAATTTAATTCAACGCTTTATGAGTGGCTGTGATAGATCATGCTTAGTATTTGACACCTCTGATTAACTTGATTACTGGACATAAACGGCGGTGTGGATAACCATCGAGTTCGAGTTAGAGTTCGAGTTGAAGTTCGAGTTACAGTTCGAGTTAAAGTTAGAGTTCGAGTTAAAGTTGAGTTACAGTTCGAGTTAAAATTCGAGTTAAAATTCGAGTTATATTTAACTCGAATTGTTGTTTTTATAGTACCATATATCGAGTTACGTATCGATTTAGCATTAAGATTCGAGTTAACGTTCGAGTTATGATTGGTTTCAACATTATCTTTTCTTGTATTATTTCTGAGGTAATGACAAATGACTAATAAGTAGATCAGGAATGTGTGCTGGTTGTTCTCAAAAAGACAGAAACGATAGTCGAGATGCATTTGGCAATAAATAATGTCTGGAATCCCCTTTTCTGTGATATGATCCACATTAATTTTGCACTTCTACTAGGCGCTCTTAAATGAAAACATAGTTCGACATATAGTTTAAGTACCGGAAGTCCAATGGGTATGCAATTTTTGTTCTAAAAAGTTGTCGAAGTCATGAAAAACACAAAAAACTCAAGTTTTTAATAATTTCATACTTTGATATTAAAAATGTTTTACGGACTAAGAAAAAATGTACAAATTCTGTTTTCCGTTCAAAGATTGGGTCTTCCGAATTAAAACATGAGACAGCCCAGCCCGAGATTCTGTTTCGATTTAAATCTACATCGACTCCCAAGAATCGTGCATTCCCAACAATATGAAGACTTTACCAGGGAGATATCTTTGTAAAAGGAGAGTTCCTTATTTTGTCCAATATAAAAGCAAAAGGCCCAGAGACTGAGCCTGAATTTTCCGACCCGAAAATTGCTTCTAAGCAATGTCAGCATGCAACTGATTATTTCATTTCTATTTTTCAATGATTCAGTACATGTAAATCAATTTCAGAAAAATAATGCTAAAATCCCACCCCTATACCCCGCCCTATACACATTACATTCATTAGACTTGTCAAGTAATACCATTTTAGAACTCATAATCCGAGTACAATTTGATTGTTTGCTAAAAATTACTTGAATGAATATGGTTTCAAAGCAAATGATCAAAATATGATTTTCACCATAAGTCTAAAGTTTAACTACATTATGTATGTTCCGCGCTGGCGGGCATGTTTTTTATTGAATACCAGTAAAATCTAATGTGAAAGGAGTTCCATACCATAAATAATTAAGCACAGCTAGATAAATTTGGTTGAATTGTTTCATAGCCGAATTGAAAATAATTTCACATTCGAAATATGTGTTAAAATATGTCCCTCGCTGATAGCCATATTTTTTTATATAATCGGAAGGAAAGTTTTGTTAGAGACTTTCCATACATCTAAACCGTAAAGTTTTGTTGAATTTGCATCAGTGGTTTCAGAGAAAATATCAAAACACCGGACAACGGATTACGGCACGGTGCGGAATGGTAACGGACTTTTCGGGCTTTTTTCTGCGTTGCCTGACTAATCGGGCTCAGAAGCGGACTAATCGGGTTGCGCAAACCATACCTGTTGTCAAAACTTGTACACAGGAGACGAAAAGAGGTCTTAAGTATCATCAGAACTATACTCACGGAATATCGGAATGTTTATTTTCTTTGTTTATCCATTCATAAACATCCCATACCGTCCAGTTTTTTCAAAAGTTCCGACACCAATGCACAGAAAGAAAAAGCAATTTGTAAATCGCAACTTTTTTGTCCAAATACAGTCACATTTCCTTTATTAGAACTATCTACTGCCTAGCACGGTATGTTGTACGAAATTAACAATGTCAGCAGCATATTTGTAAGTTTATAAACGTGTTGGTTTATCAGAAAACGTGGTCTTATTGTAAACCATGGGCACCGGACTTTATGTGTTTACGGGATGTTATGATAATTTCTGGCACCGGACTAATTTTTCACCACTGGAAACGGACTAATCGTGCATTATTTTGTACATTTTAAAATAAAGAGAAAGAAAAACCTAGTTTGTCCGCGCAAGTCCTCCTACAGTTTCAATGCTAGGAAGTTGTTATTTTGCAGATCATTTGTACCTATATTGAAGATGTGCATATGGGAAGGATTTTGATTTTGGTACATCTTTGAAAAAATATACATTGTTGAACTTTGTGCATGCAACTCCTCCTTTTTATGCTAGGAAATTCTTATTCAGCATATCATATGCACTTATTATAAAAAATGTGCATGTGGCAAGGATTTTAATTTTGGTTTATTTGGCCAAAAAAATATGCATTTGTTGAATTCTGTCATAGTATTGTTTTTACATGTTCATTATTTGTCCTTGCAACTTCTCCGTCAGTCTTTATGGTACAAAGTTTTTATTTTGTAGATCATTTGTACCAATATTAAGCATGTTCATGGGGTAAGGAGTTAATTTGTACAAATTATTAATATTGAATATAGTCATATTGGCTTGCTTCACTTGGGGGGCATTATATGTGTCTTAAAGACAAATATCATTACTAAGAAATCACACCTCAATTTAAACCTTGCGCGGGGGCATGTCATTTTCTAGTTTTCTGTTCTATATACTACCATAATATGTATTTTCAATAATTAACTTCCTTAGTACTAAAATATGGAAAACAACCACGGTTGTACACCAGACATAATTGAAAAAAAAGAACATGCAGTCAGTATGGACCAGACATTTTACTCAAAACCTTAGTGTCACATGAGCTTCTAGTTGGATAATTTGATAATATACAGTTCAATAAAAGTAACTCTATTACAGAATTGTATGGGCTGTATATATGGCAAGCGCGAACCACAAAAA
>MJUU01034408.1:0-17675 GCA_002080025.1 Modiolus philippinarum
ATCATAACAAAGATCATGACTCCTACAAACCCTATCTAATTTGTTCTTTGTGGGTAAGTCTAGTGAATTATAAGGCCCACAGTAATTCGGCACTATAGGTTTGATGGCCTTGTGTATGTCAAGTTTTACCGCCTGCCGCGGCGCGTATAAACTTGGTTTTCGTGATTTTGCAGCTGGCACACGTGCTGTATTCTATGAACTTACCGTTGGATAATTGTACGACCCTTGGAGAAAGAGACTCCGTGACTTTTTTCTCTTTTACGCAGTAGCTCATTTTTTGAAGTACTCTTTTAATAGTATTTCATTTTTTATTACATCCGTCGGACTGCCGCGGGCACTAAGGTCTTTGTACATTATATCGTAGATGTCTTTCTCTTGTGCTTCTCGTAGAAAGAAAAGACAGAAGTAGCCACATAGAACACTTAGTTTGTGTTGGTACTGAACTGTGTTACGTCTGTATTTACCCTTTACATAGTCAATAAATTCTTGTGGTGGTGGAAGACCATAACTATCAAAGTAAATATTTCTTTTGTCACGGAAGTCCCAACAAACCCAATGAGTACCGACGCCACTTTTATCGTCCAAATTAAGGACGCCGCACTCATTCTTGTTTCGTTTTAGTGGTAGATTGTCCCTGCTGTAGACTCCTCTGAAAGAGGTAATACGTAGTTTATCAACCCAGTCTAAAATATCAAAGTTAGTTAACGGTTCAAGCGTCTGCCGTAGGCATTTTTTTGCATGACGTAGGGTCTGCGTACGCTGTCTACTTGTAGTCCTTTGCCCGGGCGTTCGACTTGTAGTCCTTTGCATCACAGCGGCGCTGCTAAACCGGTTAGTAACGGCACTGCTAAACTGGCTAACATACCAAGGAATCCACCGGTCTGTTGTCTTTTTGTGATTCTAAGACCAGTTCCTGTTTTCTGTTTGAGTGCTGACTGGCTAACATACCAAGGAATCCACCGGTCTGTTGTCTTTTTGTGATTCTAAGACAAGTTCCTGTTTTCTGTTTGAGTGCTGACTGCAAGACTACCAAGTACCTTTTTCACCCCGGTTTCAGCTAGAGCGGAGGCCGCTCCGATGCCAAGTACAGGTAACAGTTTGGATGCCACTGTCTTTATGACCGGAAGTATTGCTCCAAGAAAACCTCCGTTTTGTGACTGCTTCGATATTTGTGTCTTTGAAATTCTTATGTGAACCCCAGTACCAGAGGCCTTTGCTTTCTCTATTTTATTTATTTGTGTTTGTGTTAGCGCTATCGGCATATCCCCTGTTAATTGGTTGTTTGTTAGTCTTAATGTTAGAGAAGATGTGTTTTTGTATGCTTTAGCTAAATTCTTTCTCTGACCTTCGGATAAACCAAGACTATAGTTAACGTATTTACTACCTGCGGTACTCATTTTTATTAAGTCTAGATAATTATTATGTCGTTTCCGACCGTGTCTAAAATTATATCTTCTTCGTTCAGTACAAGGGCAAAGATCCTATAAGCAGCGGCTGGAGCCTGATTCAGTCTGTAATGTAACGTCAAAGATGTATTGTCCATACTCACCGATTCGTCTGCGTAAGTCAAATCAAAATAGATTAATCCGTATAGAGAACCGAAGTTGCTAAGGGTAAGCATGTTCCCGGTGTCATAGTCGTTGCTTGTGTTAGGCTTAAAATTACAAGCATCTCTGAAGATTCTGCTGATTTGATTCGAACTATATCCTGTTTCCGGGTAAAACGTGCCTTCGCCAACCTCTAATCTAGCTGTCAGGAGGGTACAATTTGTGTTTGCTGCGTTTAATTTGAATGTATCAAGTAACAGAGGATTTTGTTCTTGGTCATTATGTTTCCCGTTTCTTTGTAAGAATATGATAACGTGTTTCGGGTGTTTTATTCCTGTTGTAATACGAAACGACCCTTCAACAGATTGACTTGAGATATTAGTGTTAATAGATTCTCTTAGATATGTCCATCGTCTTGGTTTCATGTAATTTTGTAACACACCCGTTAAACCAACAGAATTTAATTTTAGTCTAGGAATCCAAAGTTCAAAATGTGTAATTACAACTCTACCGTCATCAGCAGTAGCTTCTTTATATAATAAATAATCGTCGTTGTTTATTATTACCGTTATTCCCATCTGTGCCGGGGGTAAAAGATTTTGTTCTAACGAGGCGAAGAACGAAAATCTATTTAGTGGTATTTCTGCTGTTACTTCTTTCCTTGCATTAGTTAACGTTGTTCTCGCAGCAAATCCTGTATTATCAGCAGTGGTTGCAACATTATCAGGGTAAATAAAGCTGTTTTTGCCTAAGCTGTTAACATAACCATCTGAAAGTGTAAGCAATGATTTGACGTGATTTGCTAGAGATAAATTATTNGTTTCCGGGTAAAACGTGCCGGCGCCAACCTCTAATCTAGCTGTCAGGAGGGTTCAATTTGTGTTTGCTTCGTTTAATTTGAATGTATCAAGTAACAGAGGATTTTGTTCTTGGTCATTATGTTTCCCGTTTCTTTGTTAGAATATGATAACGTGTTTCGGGTGTTTTATTCCTGTTGTAATACGAAACGACCCTTCAACAGATTGACTTGAGATATTAGTGTTAATAGATTCTCTTAGATATGTCCACCGTCTTGGTTTCATGTAATTTTGTAACACACCCGTTAAACCAACAGAATTTAATTTTAGTCTAGGAATCCAAAGTTCAAAATGGGTTATTACAACCGTCATCAGCAGTAGCTTCTTTATATAATAAATAATTGTCGTTGTTTATTATTACCGTTATTCCCATCTGTGCCGGGGAAAAAAGATTTTGTTCTAACGAGGCGAAGAACGAAAATCTATTTAGTGGTATTTCTGCTGTGACTTCTTTCCTTGCATTAGTTAACGTTGTTCTCGCAGCAAATCCTGTATTATCAGCAGTTGTTGCAACATTATCAGGGTAAATAAAGCTGTTTTCGCCTACACTATTCACATATCCGTCTGAAAGCGTAAGCAATGATTTGACGTGATTTGCTAGAGATAAATTATTGCAATTGTACACTATTTTCCCTTTTTGGTAGACTGTCATTTGACTAAGAAAATTTGTTACATCTGAAATAACGGATATTGTGTTATCATCTGGTGCTGCTTCGTCAGCTAGTTTATCTACTTTGAACTTAATTAAAAAATACTCATTGTACCAGTCATAAAACGAAGCCCTATCGTTTATGCTAAATTTGTAATCCGTTTTGACTTGTGCTTGTCCATTTGGTGGAGACACTATAGGAGTATCTAGTAAAAAGTTACAATACTCATATCTATCACAGAACTGTGTTCCTNATAGAGTTTATAAGCAGTGTCTTAAACAGGTTAAACAAGAGTCTTGAGCGTTGGAAAAAGAGTAAAACCTATAAGATTTTTGTTTTACTTATGAGATGCTTAAACCGCAAGCGACGTAAAAAATGTGAGTAAAACCTACTTTATACTTCACTGTTTTAACAAAGCGTGTCAGTACGTTTCTTGTTATATTCTACTTTTTTACTTTTAAAGTGGTAGTTTTGACCGTTGTAGAAACAAAAATAGAAAACATGATTTTTGTTATATGCTCCTGGATAGTAGTTGATATCCCAAAAATCGTAGCTTTTCGAAAACATATTTTCGAAAAGCTACAATTTTTTGGGATATCAACTACTAGTAGTAGTAGTAGGGAAAGACAAAACATATTTTGTAAAGAACGTCACTGGGTCAAAGAAGAAGTACACGGAGAATGACGTAATCAAGATGTTGGAATTTTTAATAGATAATATTTTTTGTCGAATTTGGAGGTCGCGTTTTTCAACAGACAATCGGGATTCCCATGGGAACTAACTGCTGATCTCTTTCTTTTCTCGTATGAGGCCAGGTTTTTACAAGGACTAACACAGAAAAAAAAACAAAAACATGTAGCCCAGTCTTTTAATTTCAGCTTCCGCTACATAGACGATGTACTTTCTCTTAAAGGAATATTTACACCAGATCTATCCCAATGAGCTTGAAGTTAAAGAGACTACTGACACACCTACTTCAGCTTCGTACTTAGATCTGTTTATATACATTGATCATGTTGATGAAGATGGACGTTTGAAATCTAAGATATATGACAAACGTGATGATTTTAACTTCACAATTGTAATTTTTCCCTTTTCTGAGCAGCAGTATACCTACCTCTCCAGCCTATGGAGTGTACATTTCACTGTCGATTCGTTACTGTCGCGCATGTAGTTTATACAGTGTTTTTTTAATAGAGCAAAAACACTGTCCCAAAATTTGCTTAGTCAGGGATTTGTTCAGCCTTGTTGCTTTCATCCCCTCAGAAATTTTATGGCCGTCACCATGATATCATTGACAGATATGAAGTGTCTGTGTCCCAAATGAAAACGACCATTTTCAGCTAGATTTCACGTCTTCACGGATTTGACATAACCGGTTTTGACTCAACCCTGGATTGACTCACTGATAGTGTGACGGGTGCCGCTAGCGGAGCAGGACATGCTTACCCTTCCGGAGCACCTGATGTCAATCCCGGTTTTCATGGGAGTTCACACTATGAGTGCCTTAGTTTTTGTGTCGTCTTTTTATTTCCGTGCATTGTACCTGTCTCAAGTCCTTCTGTCTTTGATTTCTCTGTTGCCGTTTTTTCCATGTCGTTGGATTTCGATTTTCGTGGTCTTCGCTTCCCTTGTTCCTTCGGTATTCTACTGCCGTTGTTTGACTTAATCTATCAGCAATATGTATCACCTTGATTATAACTCTTGCCCAAATCTTTAGCAAAATTGCGACAAAGTCAAAACATCTTGCGAAAGTTTCATTATTAGTCACTGATTGAAATAAAAGAATAAAAGAATTCTTGTACTTATATTCAACTATTTGTATATCGGATGATGTACTTATGAAAATAACAAATATTTGCAACTCGGCTATCGCACCTATGGTGCGTTTTCTGATTTTTTATATATTGACTTTATTTTTATTTTGTCTCTAGTCTGATTGCAACGAAGAAGGCCATCTTATGGTAACATCTCTGTTATTTGAAGAGAAACTCGTCTGCAAGTTACTGTTTACGAAAATTTCTGACTCATATAATTAATTCGGATGTTTTCTGTTCAAATCTGAAAAATCTGAGATTTAATATGATATACTTACAAGCTCGTCAACTTTGTAAAATTTCCAATGTTTTCACTCGTAACTACTTCAATTTCATTATCTTTCAAGTTTCTGTAAAGGAATTAATCGGAAAAAACTTTGACAAGATGTGACAATTTTACATATCAAAATACTAATATAACTAGATAATCATTTGAAACAAAAATATATAATAAAAGATTTCATGATGAATGAGATTTGTATATTACTTGCTATCAACTTGTGTTGTTTAATTGCGAATAACAAGAGACCGAAGTCATGGTGAAACCAAATCATAATTAACCAGCTTCGTGTTGCTGTGAATTTGCGGTGATGTTGGATTTATGATTTCAGAATTTCCCCTTTCCTTTTCTTGCTGCCGATGTATTCAGTAAGTGAATTATTATTTGTAATTAAATAACAAGAACTGATGAAAATCGACAACCCATTCCACAGTTTTAAGTCCGATTACATCCCCTCTTCATCATAATAAAGCATGTTAAGATGAGCATAACTGCACGAAATTTGGGACAGTATCGTTTTTGACGAATGTTTTTTTTTTCAGTTGCTTGAGATTGTTGATTGTTACCTCTCAGTTATGAAAAGTGATATAAAATGATAGCCTATGGTATAAGCTTTACAAATATACCACATAAGTACCCAATACGTGATAAAAATTGAAAAGCCTTAACTCTACTCCTTCAAAATGTTGACATAAATTTTAAGATTTTTCTCGTTATTGTGTAAGTTCAATGATCTAAAGATTCCAGTATTCCAGAATTATATAGCTTAAAAGAAGAAATGTAGGTTAAAACTAAAATACAAGAATTTTGCATGGTGTACTATAAAAGTGGCCCTCCACTGTCTACGCGTGCAGGTTGTATTGGTGTGAACATGTTTTAGTTTGAAGAGGGGATGTAAAAGGAATAAAAAGAATCGGTCTGGATCATAAGTGCGGAGGGGGGTGTGCACGGAAAGTGATTTCAATCAACGGCCTACAAGAGAACCTGTGCCGCTATCCTAGACAATGGCTGATAGAGAAATCCTAATGACATATTCAATAGGGTTTAGTGATAAAATATATCACCGTTACTGGCAATCTAGACTAATCAGACATCAATTTTTAGAAGCTCCGCCCAGATTATTGATATTAAGACGGTTTCTATAAGTATTTATCGGTAATTTGTATGATTTTTCTTTGCTCTTGATGCAAATATTTTAAGTATTTGCTACTGCCCGAATACGAAAAGAATATTGACAAAAAGTAATTTAAGCCACGCCTACCTTGTGACCAATGCATTATTGTAAACAAAGATATATACATCTACAAAAATTGTTGAAAGGACCGCACAAATTCTATTACTAATCAATTTCATGATTTCTTCAAAATTGATTTTTCATTTTTCAAAACTAAGTAAATATTGCCTCTAATAGACTCGCCCACAAAGTATCTCCCTCACTCAAAGCTCTGTCCTCAGCTGATTTCGGCTTTACATTTAGATCATATTGTTTTTGTTCTCTATCAGTGTTTAAGTATCTATGAATTTATGGTCTTCCAAGCGTTTAGATTTTATCTGCACTGAAGAGACATAAGTTGTCGTAATGCGCATATGCAGAAATTAAATTCGCAGTAACTTTTGTATTTATTTAATTGTTACCACTGGGTCGATGCCTGTGCTGGTGGAATGTTAGTCCCCGAGGGTATTCACCAGCCCAGTAGTAAGTTCTTCGGTGCTGACCCGAACGCCAAATCAATTTGGAACCTTGCAATATCTAAATTTTTGTAAATTTTGTTGAAAACTAAGGAGTATCTCCCTCACGCAAAGCTCTGTCCTTGGCTGATTTTAGCTTTATATTAAGATTATATTAGTTATTTGGTCTCTATCAGTTTTTAATGGTGAATAAAAGGATATGGAGCAAATGCACATGAGACAAAGTCTCTACAAATACATGGTAAAAACAAGCAAAGGAACAACGCTTTTATTGTTGTTCTTCATCTTGAAGTCACCATGAGGCCTTCAACAATGAGCTTTGCTCATACCTCATAGTAAGTTCAAGACGGCCCCTAGAACCGGTTTAAGTATCTATGAGTTTATGGTCTTCCAAGCGTTTAGATTTTATCTGCACTGACGAGACATAAGTTGTCAAAATGCGCATATGCAGAAATTAAATTCGCACTATCTTCGGTATTTATTTATTTATTTATATCGGCAATATTGTTTGTATCCGAAACAAAACTTCCATTATTCTTTATCTATTGGGTTAGTGATTCCAGCAACAAAACTAAATGTGTTTCCAAAGGCTGTGTTAGGATAAAAAACTTAAGTTATTTCCACAGACGTGATGATCTGAAAATAGAATGATTATATTGTGCACATGAAAATTTTGAAATGAACAGCTTACTGTTGTCTAGAGTAAGAACAAACATTGATATTGGTCAAAAACGACTTTCACTGACATAGTTAATGCAGTCTTTCTGCTGCATTCTACGTTTTTTAAACCATGACTATATTTGAATATTATTCCATTCCGTAAGGTATGAATCATTAAATTTTGTAGGCTAGGGCAGGGTTCTTTTTTATACGCCCGTCTTTGACGGGACGTATTATGGTATACCGGTGTCTGTCCGTCCGTCCGTCCACACGTCGTACTCTTACTAGAGAACGCTTTGATCATTTTTCTTGAAACTTTGCAGGATTGTTAGGTATGACGGAAGGAAGCTCCTATCGTTTTATTTTGTTGATGGATTTTTCGTTCCAGAGTTATGGGACTTTGATTATTTCAAAAAAGCTTAAAATCTCAATTTTCGTCCACATGTCGTACTCTAACTAGAGAATGCTTTGATCATTTTTCTTGAATCTTTGCAGGATTGTTGGGTATGACAAGAGAAAGATCCCTATTATTTTATTTCGTCGATGGATTTTTCGTTCCAGAGTTATGGGACTTTGATTATTTAAAAAACACATGAAATACCATTTCCGTCCACACGTCATATTTTAGCTAGAGAACGCATTATTCATTTTTCTTGAAACTTTGCAAGATTGTTGGGTATGATGGAAGAAAGCTCTCTATCGTTTTATTATGTGGAAGGATTTTTCGTTCCAAAGTTATAGGACTTTGATTATTTTAAAAAAGTATGAAATTGTAATTTCTGTCTACACATTGAAATCTTTTATTTTAATACATTACTGCCCCTAAACCAATATACATTTTTTACTGCTTAACATCAGATGAAATAATTGATACATATCAGAAGTCCCTTGTCATGTTTGATCATATGGAGTTCTTAATTTCAAGAATCATTTAATCAGTTTGCTTTTAAAGTGGGGACGGGCGTATCATGCGCTCTTGGCGCAGCTGTTTATTATTGTTGATGTATGGTTCAAAAAAGAAAATTGTGAAATCAAATTTGTTCAATTGAAAAATGTGGGTCAGATAAGTTATTTGACACCCCATTAAAATCAAATGCCACTGACAATATATTCGGCTTTCTATATTATAAATCACTGGGTCTTTAACATATGACATTATTCTAATATGGTGAATAAAAGGATATGGAGTAAATGCACATGAGACAAAGTCTCTACAAATACATGGTAAAAAAACAAGCAAAGGAACAACGCTTTTATTGTTGTTCTTCATCTTCATCATATGTATATACCGTGTATGATTTTTTTATCGCATGTGTTTAATTAGCACTATGTTTGCTGCAGATAATCGGATGCCAAATTTTTATATACCCTCTGCATATACTTCACACTGCCAATTCAAATTTATTGCATGGAATATTAAAACTGAAATTATGTTCGAATATTTCAGTCCTCTGTTGTTCATCAGAATCGCGGAATACACAGACTAAAAAAATATGTAATTAAGTAATTCTTTTTGTCCTACAACTAATAAATTTCCGTTTATTGTCATTTGAGAGAAATATTTTCTTCTCGCATTAAAACCACTTGGATGTCATAAGCCAAAAACCATTGTTATTATTAAGTTTTGTTTTGATTGCAACGCCAGTTTCTCAGAAGGAGATCTTTGATGTATTTCCCATATGGTCAAATGTAAAATTATGTTACAGCACTTGAAGCCTTCTTGGTTGGGATGTGGGGTTGCCGGTTATAATTCTTGAGTTAGACCACTCAAGGAATATTATGACTAGTTTGATTTTTAATTGCCATGTGGTTTTAAAAGACGATCTTTGAATGCAAAATTTACGACGGATGTTCACCGGAGTTTGAACGTGGTTGGTGCATGTAAGAGATTCATTAGAGGTGTAAGGGATAAGGTACTACAAGGTAAATAACTAATATATATACATCGGCAAACGAATACCGAAGTCACGGCAATTCATATCCAACACGAATTGAGACAGCATGACAAAGCCAAAAAAAAAAATAAAATAAACAAAAATGAATAAGAACGCTACAAAACTAAAGCACTAGCAGTCTGGATCCGTACAAAAACTGAGGTATCATCAGATGCTCGGGAAGGTTAATATTTTACGAAAGGATATGGAGTAAATGAACATGAGACCATAACACATATGTTAACTCCAACTGCGATAATTTTAATGAACTGTATGGCATGATTTGCTTAGAAGAAAAATAAAAGAAGCTAAGACAAGTTTACTTGAGTACAAAGAAGCATCATTTGTATATATTTAAGCGAAAAGAACATTTATTATGTCCTTAATAGAGCTTTAAACAATAATAGGTCCAAGGATTTTAACAGGTTGGGGAAAACCCCAATTGGGATATTTGACCAGTTATTTGTTAACTACACATTTTTGGGGTTTAATGTTGCAGCATGATATATAGAAATAATAAAGCTATCAGAAGAGAGCTTTCAGGGGATAGACTTTTGATAATTCTACAGATCGATTTATATATAAAAAAAATTGTCTCTTTGGTTTAGCAATAACTTAATTTTCAAGGCGGTAACAACCGTTCTATGCTGCTTCTCTTGAAGAAATATCTATCCACAGTCAAATTAAGCAAACTGTGATAGTTTAAGAAAGAAAGTTTTTGATCAATAAATAAATGAAGTATGGAAAAAAGTCATATGCACATGACTTTTGATTTCTTCTTGAGGTTGCTCTCCTTGTCAATGTCTTAAAAATACTATGAGTGTACATATGTAGGGTGTATAATATTTTCACTGGAACCAAGATTAAATTATTTACAAAATGGACCAGCGCCCCCTCCCCCTCCTTCTCTGAAAATCAAAAGGTCGTCCCCTTAATAACGCGTGAACATTCAGGGATGACTTGTGGATGCAATATTATTGCTTGTGCCGCGATCATTTCTTCCTTCTTATCAAATGATTAAAAATGATCCTTACAATATGGTAACATCTACCGGAATGCCATCAGGTACTTCCGTAAATTGCAGCTTATTACACCTAACAGATGTTGTACTAGATGTTGAATAACAGCTACATCCATCAGGACAGAAATGATATCCTCTAGCTAAGATTATAACGAGCAAAGAAATGAACGTTTTCTTCATCTGTAATAACAATCAAATAAAAATGTATTTATACACAAGTGAATAACAAAATACCGAAATTACAGTTGAAAATAACTTAATAAATAATTTAAGTTTATATTTAGATACAGGTTTGGGTTATTTTGGCATGCAATTTCAAGTTGATAACGATTTTCAGGTACAAATCAAAATGCGTTGCATTGTTTGAAATGACAAGCCAAACTCAGGGTTCATTTTGAAGGACACATTTCCAAGTTGACTATAACGCCTTGGTTAAAAAAAGTACATTTATTAAAAAGATGATAGCCTTAACATGTGTAATGTATTCTTTGAGTAATTTATAAGTGAAAATTTAATAGAAACTCACAAACGACATTAATGTTACGTGATATTTTGGTAACTCATAGCAGGTTTAATATCATATATTTTAGACAGAACCCTTAAAAATTCCAATCAATGATGTTGATGCATGTTGATTTTGCTTTCTTGGTGTGCTTGGGTATAATTTATAAATTGTGTGATATTTTGTTGTCGAACAAAATACAATTACGGCCAGGAGATATGGGAATTGTAAAGATTTATCGACCCGAGGTAAACTCTCATGGGTTCGACAAACCTAGATGTTTCCCGACATAATTGTCTTGTTTTATTTTCAGCAATGCATTTAATTGAACACAAATAAATCGTTATATTAGTCCAATAATTTTGCCAATGAAACTGCTAGTTTTTGTCATATATACTCCTGGTCATGAATATGGATTTTTTTTTTTCGTTGAGAATGTCCGAGATATTTAAGGCCTGTTTGTTTTCAAAAAATCAAATTATCCTTTAAAAAGTATCATTTAATCATTCGTGTACACGATGAGCTATGAAAATTGCATTTTTTAGAAAATTTGTACACCAAATATTTGATTTTAAAAAAGTCCCATTTTCAACAAAAAGTGGGTTTCAGAACAGGTTGAAGGAATGTAAAAGCTGGTACAGAACAAATAAACAAAAGGGTCTTAATAGAAAAACCAAAATTCAGCCAAGACAGAGCTATACATGAGGGAAATACTCCTTAGTTTTGTACAAAATTTTGTCAATTTAGATATTGCAAGTTTCAATAAAGACGGTTTTCGGACCAGCAGCGAAGTATTGACTACTGGGTTGGTGAATAATACCCCGGGGACCTACAGTCCACCAGCAGAGGTACTAATAAATTAAAAAATAATAACTGTATGTTTTCGTAAAAAAATTAATTTATTCCAATCTATACTTACTGTATGAATTGTGAAAGGCTTCCGAGTGTCCATTCAAATGCATATTTAGCCTGATACTCTATGATTTATATTTGTGCACATTTGTTTTGTTATCACTAAAGAAACCAGTTCAAAATACCTGTCAAAATACAGTGAGAACTGTAAAAAAAAACAGGTGACATTTTAATCTCTTCCAAAAAAATATATCATAGATGTCAAAATCATAAGACAACTTCGATATTTATAAAGAATTGTAAAAAAGGGGATAACGTTTAAAATTTAAAAAAAAAACCTGTTTCAAATTTTATCGTTGATTTAATTGCCAAGCTATAGTTATTGCTGTTGTTTTTTTCTTTTTTTTAATTGATGATAAAAAGATAGTTATGGTACTGTTAATGACTGGTAACATGAAAAAGGAACAATGAGGATTTAATGTTGACACTTTTCTATTCATTTATTTTACACAAATTCAATATTTTTCCTATATAAAAGCTGATATTGAATATCAAATAAAAGAACATGAACTCATTTCTTCATATTTCAATTTATATGTTATTCAATAATAAGGTAAACATTGATACCAGCATATTATATTTCGACTCCTAAAAAGAATAAATCATAGATTGAATAAGCAATGAATTCCGCTCAAACCTGTGCTAGCTTGGGTCGTCTTGAACTTGCTATGCTCATTGTTGAAGGCCTCATGGTGACATCAACATGAAGAACAAAAATAAAAACGTTGTTCCGTTGCTTGATTTTACCATGTATTTGTAGAGATTTTGTCTCATTTACATTTACTCCATATCCCTTCATTGTTAATTAAAAACTAAATTATAGAAGGAAAAGGTTACGCGTTTTAATAGGGACTGTCAAAGTGCCACATTGTGTTGTCTTTAAAGGTACTCTTTATAAAGATTTCGATTTCACTATCACTTATTTCCCTTTTCTTGACGGCGACATCCCTCTAGCTCCATCCTTCGGGGTGTATATTTCTCAACTGGTATGATTCGCACGAGTGTTACTACAGGGTTACAGATTTCATAAGTTGTTGAATACATTTAAGAAGTTTTATAATAGATATGAACATGTCAGTTAACTGTTAGTAGTCTCTTGTGATTTCATGTTTTTGTCCGTATATTTAGTTCTTTCAGTTTCATTTTTCACAATTGACTCAGTCCTGTTGCCAACTGAATTTTACTGTTGTTACGATTGTTTTTTGATTTATCACATTGGCTGTAGGGAGAAGGTTTGGATCCAATAAAACTAGTTTAACCCCGCCGGAGCAGGTTTGCGCCTGTCCTAAGTCAGGAATTTAGTAAGCCTTTGTGTGTCTTGTCCTTTTTCTAGTTAGTTTACTTTATGTCTATAGGAGTCTAGGATGATGTTTATTTCGCTGGACTTGATTGCTCTTTGTTCAGGGGCCGACTCCGAC
Source organism: Modiolus philippinarum (assembly GCA_002080025.1). Taxonomy (NCBI): domain Eukaryota; kingdom Metazoa; phylum Mollusca; class Bivalvia; order Mytilida; family Modiolidae; genus Modiolus; species Modiolus philippinarum. Next base: position 13,288 of record MJUU01034408.1, read on the forward strand.
CTGCCGTTGGGTGTGGGGTTTTCTCACCGTTCATTGAAGATCTTATGGTGGCTTTGAGTTGTTATTACTCCTCTTTGGGTCGTTGTCTCTTTGACACATTCCCCGTTTCCCCTCTTTTTTTTCTATATGTCTAAATATGGGGTTACACGTAAACAGCCTATCATAAGGGCATTTCTAATCGTCGTTTTTACCGAAATGTTGTTAAAAATGCCAGAAATTGATTAAAAGTTCAGAAAAGCAGGGACGTAACTTACATTCTTTACGTAACAGGGGATATATATCGACAAGATATTCTGCTTGCATCCTTTAAATTAGCTTTGAGACCTAATGAACTGAAAATTTTGCACACATACTGGCCCCTCACTGATACTGTCTACTGAAATCCATGATCATTCTTGACCAAACCCTTCGGGAAGTTTTGAATTTGATTTTTCTTCCGTAAAGCGACAGTGTTCTACCAGCAGACTAGGCTTCTTAAGCTAGTCGGCAGTTTAGCGGCGAGCACCCATTGACCCATCTTTTAATTTATGTATTGTTTTTTTTTTCTTTCCCTTCAAGATTGTGGTCATGGAGTTAGTGGTCTACCTGTATTGGGTTTTATTCGTATGTTTATTTCACTATATGGAAACGGTTGCCCATAAACCGGTTTAACCCTATCGCCGGCTTTTGCTAGTGCCGGTACCAAGTCCAACTGACTTGTATAGGCTCTATTAGTTATAATGTAACAAATCAGTCATATGTTGATGAAAATTGAATAAATGAAATAAAACTAAAAAATGCCTATAAATCTTTAACTGCAATCAATAATAAATTTATTTAATGTTTTACCTGGGTGAATAAACATCCTGTGCTATACAGATGTGTTAATTACAACTAAACAGAGGATTGCCCCTGGGTGAATTCTTTCAAGTATTCATATAATTATAGCTCTCAAAACAGGTGTATTTAGATATTTCTAGAAACATTGAATATTTTTTGTTAGCATTAAGATTGAACCTGAAACATTATAATTTAAAACTACTGAACAATTACAAACATGTTATATATCAAAGGAAAGAGAAAAAAAAGAAAATAAATAAATTTACTTGCATTTCTAATGTTGTTTTTCTATGGATTTGAACTATTAAATATTTCTATTTTTATTTATATTAAATTTGCATCCAAATAATTTACAGTATTCATCTTCTGTACAAACTATTTTTATTCTCTACTTAAAAAAACAACTGCAAAGGATTATTGTTTGTTTTTCCTTTGAAATCCACTGTTATGTAATATAATAAATTCTGAAAGAAATTTAGCTTTGTTTCAAACTTGAGGTAACGGTGTTATAAACAAAAACAAAAAAAAGAACAAAAAATAAATAAATAAAAAATGAAACCTAGGTCAATATTTCCTTTCATGGTTTTCAAGTTTTTGTTTATGAGCATTCTTTTTTTACAAAATATCCAAATATTTCTATTTTATTATGTTAATGTTGCTTGCATGTCATTTGTGCATTTTGCAATCAATACTTGTATGAAACAATTTATTATGTTTCAAAGGGTATCTATGATCTGAGCATGTTATGTAACCTTTGACGCTTTAATGTAGCAACATCCATTATGCATGTAGACTGGTCACTTCAAAAGATTTTTGTCTACATGAACTTAGGTGATCAGAATATCAACAGGTGTATGCACTAAAACAATAAACATATATTTAAGTATGCAAAACAAACCGCACTAAATAATATTCAAATCTGAAGCTTACAATATTAAGTAATTGAATTTCAGGACGGTAAATAGCTGACGGGCATCTCGTTATAACCACCGTTTTGTTTACTAATAGTGTCTATACAAATATTTGCTTCTTTCTGGCTATAATAATTTTTGTTCTCATTTTCGCATGATTTCTTCTTATTGTTTTATTCTAATTTTTTACTCTAGTTTGAAACTGGACAGTGTATTTAGTTGAAGCACAGAAAAGTCATGGCATACCCAGCTATTGAAGTCAACACGTGACTTACAACTGGTCGATTGTTTACCTAATTAGTGTGTAGTAATTACATTACGATACATGTATATGAGATGTGTCATAATAATTGGATATAACTTGATAAATACAAATCGCACAGCTCATTAACACATATATTTGAAAACTACAGACTTTCCTCTTTTTATATCTGTTTTCAAATTCAGTTTGGACTGTAAATCTCTTGCTTCAAAATTGATTTGAAAATTGGTATGAAAATGACCCTTGCAATGCATTGAAGTCTATGTTAAATTAAGTAAAATGATGCAAACATGGCACCAAAAATTCTTAATTTTTACATTAAATATTCCTATGACACCTTATTAACACATCTTTTGCGAAAGATCACAGATTATTCTTCCAATTTCATTAATTTATTTCAGTTTGGACTATAAAACTCTTGCTTCAAAATCAATTTGAAAATCGACTTATTTCTCATCTTTCACTCGATTATCAAACATGGCGGACGGTGAACCGGAGACCAGTCGATCTCCAGTACTCTGTAGACTATAGTTTTAAACTTATATTTTATATTCTCTCTATTTTCATTTTTTGACCATCTTTCTAAATAAAAAATGTCCTCTGTGTGTAAACATGATGTTTTTACTTTTATATTGGTCTCGAAATCGTGTATGGGACATCTTTCAGTTAAATTATTTTTGCACAGGTATTTTGTCAGGTGTATGTGTGTATATGTACATATAAGTGTTGTAGGAAACATCATCAGCCTGTACAGATAAATGATTATGCAATCTCCTAATTTGTTTATTACAAAAAGGGGTAATAAAATAAACAGTCGATGTCCTGTTGATTACACAGGTTTGCCCCCAGGTGATCTACAGGTAAAGACAAATGTACACCTGCAGTTTTACTTCAGGGAAATGGCCGGTATTGATTTTTGTTGTGAAAAGGGGACTTTTCTATATTATATGCAATATGCTTTTTGAATGAATTTTTATACATTTTCACAAGAACACAATGTATACATTGTCACTGAATTATAAGATATTTTTAGAATATGTAAATTAAGTTTTGGTAAATATAATGATTCTATTTGAAAATATGAAAAAAAAAACATTAATTCAACGCGTTATTGAATTAAAATTTTATGCATTGTCCGATAATCACATAAATCCTCATCTCAAATCACGGTAAATCAGATGGAGTTATCTACCCTAATTATGACCGATAAAGCTGTACATGAAAACTCATAAAATCAACAATTTCATATTGATAAGAACTTAACAAAAGTGTCATATGTTAAAAGTTCTAAAATATCAGCTGAATTTAGTTAGCGAGATACACAAGATACAGCAAAAAAGGATTTGATCTTTTTTGTTGAAATTTTAGCAGTTGTAGACCCTTATAGATATCTCATCCGTCTCTCCCTACTGGAACGATGAAAGGGGTGTCAAAGTGAAGATGACAGACTGGCATGTACCACCCCTAACAACTTTTCAGACTCAATATCATCGAGCTACCACTGAGCAGAGGGTTTTCAAGAAATTATTGGGTTACTCTAAGACGTCATGTGCATGTTGAAATTCTTTGGTACTACTTTTGAAATTCCTACGCGTCAGACATTGAATAAAAAATACACTTTCAACGGAGTCTTTTTCAGTAACTTTTTCAGTAACTTCGGTATTTGTTTATTTCTTTTAGAAAAAGGTCTAATTTTAAATAACGGGGTGTTTTGTTTTACAACGTTCAATTGCTAGTAAGCATAAACGTGAATGAGAACAAACCACGACCTTGCTTTTTCGAGATTAAAATACAAGTTAGGTGCTTCTTTATACGCATTGGCTTCAGCAGTAAATATGGATGGTAGTTGGAGAGTTCCTGTATAGTCTCTAAAACAAGCTACAGAATCCACTCTGTCTCCATCTTAAAAGTAAGTGAGAACCGAACCGTCAGTCTAAGAAGAACAATCCAAGGACAATGGCAACGTCGGAAAAACAAAGAAACAAAGACATAATATTAGAAAGGCACAGAAAAGAAAATGAAGACATGCATACAAACAAAAATGAACAACACGGACCCAATAAAAAAAAACATAGGAGATAAGGTGCACCGGTAGAGTAAGCATCTCCTGCTTCTTATAAGACACCCGCCGTGTTGAACATGTCAACTCCGGTAGAGGAAAACAAACTTTAGTGGCAAAGAGAAAGATATGTTGTCATCTGGGAAACAGATATCCCATAGCGGTCCACAAGATCGTGATGTCGACCGTAAAACTTCTGTAATGATGACCGCGAGTTATGGGCAACATATCCTTGCTTAAGTAGAAAAAATGAAAGGATATGGAGTGAATGTACATATGACAAAAACGCACACGATACATAGAAAACTCCAGTTTATCAAGGACAGGGCTTTTATTC
>MJUU01034410.1:4523-14737 GCA_002080025.1 Modiolus philippinarum
ATATTTTATTATTTCATTAGAGATAAGGTCTGGTCCTGTACTTTTGCCTAATCTAAGCTTTTTGATACAGGTTTTGATTTCCTTAATAGTGAAAGGTTTATCTGTTAATTCATTTTCGGCTAGTATATTTTTATAGTTTTCTATATGCTTATCCACTTTTTCGCAAAAGGTTTTATTATAGTTATTTGGTTTCCCTTGTGACTGAATATGGTTTGTAGCAACCGTTAATGATACAACGCCACCAAATGATATCAATATCATTAAGCGTTGCGGGCGCAACGCTAAATGATATAATTTATATCATTAAGGATCTCCCTTATCGCCTGCTAATGATACAAAACCACTAATGATACAAATTAGTTCATTTAGCGTTGACGCATCGCCGCTTAATGATACAACAAAAATCTGATGAAAACCCGGAAAAAAGTGCAACCGCAACCGCTAATGATATAAATTTTTGATATCATTAAGCGTTGCATGTCAACCGATAATGATTTAAAGTTACATATAAAATCATGTGTTTAGAGGGGCATTCAGATACATATGCAAGGAGGATTCTTTTTGTCTGGATTATGGAAATGGCACCCTTTGGAACTTAAGGGAAAACGGTTGAGAAAATCCAAAATGCTCAGAATCGGATTAAATTGTATAGGAAGTTTATATTCTAAGTATGAAACTCAAATATAGTGTATTAATTTCCGAAGTGGCCATCTTTGTCACAAAAACAGAAAAAAGTGGAAAATTTTGAAAGTGCTAAGAATTTGATAAAATTTTACAGAAAGCTTTAAGCTAATTTCTAGTTTAAAATTTTCAAAATAACAGCCGTTTATTTGGAACAGAAAGAAAGGTTGGAAATTTAAAAGTGCTCCAAATGGGACAAAATTACACATATAGGTTGTGTAGTTAGAATAGAACTACATTTGTACTAAGACTGGAATCTTTTTCCGTGCAAAATTCCAAATCAGGCCGCATCTTTTCAGTCCTTCTAAGCCCTTTCTTCAAAATAAACATGTTCACGCGAATATAACCTGCAGGCATACACAGGATAAGTTCACTTTTACAGTACAATTCGCAAAATTCTTATATTTTCAAACGTAAGTTTCATCTTTAATACTCAATAATTTTCTGTAGACAGGCTAGATGAACTGAAATTTAATATAAATTTGACACTTATTTAACATCCTTAAAAAATGAATATGAATTTAGAGAATTAACATTTTTCTTATAGTCTGAGGACGCAAAAATTCACCCCTCCCTTGCAAAAAAAGAAAGAAATGAGAATGGCTTCAGATAAACAGTCGTCATTTTGATTTTAGGTAAAAAAATATTTAACAAATAGATATTCGGGAATTTAAATATTTTTACCATTTTTACTTTCTGACTTACAGTAGTAAAATTTTAACATATATTTATCAATTTCCAATAAAATTATAGTTTTGGAGTGGACAAAGGCTGTGAGGTCCATGATTCTTAAATGAATCAGTCAGCTTCGAGGGTCAATGAAACTAAAGCAACATTCATTTTCAAAAATGCCGATGTTGCCAGATACTTGTCCTCCATTTCTGACGAATATGTCGTTGTTTCGGCAGATAAGGCCCCTAATAACATCATTTTTATTTGTAAAAATTATTACATTGATTGATTAAAGAAATAACCAAGCATTGGCAATACCCAGGGCAATCCAACCTACATAGCTACTACTTTGTCTAAGGATGAGATATTGCAGAACCATAGATCTGTTTTCCTTTCCTTTGGGATTTCAACCAAAGATGAATACACTGATCTCCCCTCCTTGCACTGGGTAGCAAAATTACACAAATGCCAATACAAACAAGGGTACATCGCTGAATCTGCTATATGTTCTACAAAACCTATTTCTAAGCTATTGACATCCAGCTTGACAGCCATGATAGAGGGGATTCAAAAATATTGTGATTCTAGATTTTCAAGAAGTGGCGTAAATGTAATGTGGATATTAAAAAAAACTGTAAGGATCTGCTTGACATCTTAAAATCGAGATCATAATCACACTGCAACAGCATTAAAACTTTTGACTTCTCCACACTTTATACTACCAATCCTCATGAACAACTGAATTCACGGCTGAAAGATTTAATTCATAGATGTTTCTCCCGTAAGAACGGTGAAAGAAGATACAATTTCATTGTTATAGGCTGAGAAAAAGCATACTTTGTGAAATACGACTCAGAATCACAGAAAAAATATACAGAGGAAGATGTGATTAATATGTTAGAGTTTCTCATCGACAATATATATGTTCAGTTTGGGGGACTTGTTTTTCAGTAAACTATCGAAATTTCAATGGGCACAAACTGTGCATCTCTTTCAGCCAATCTTTTTCTCCACTCATATGAAGCTGAATTCATCGAAGGGCTTCTTCAAAATAAAAATAAAAAACTGACCAAATCCTTTAATTTCAGCTTCCGTTATATAGATGATATTTTATCCCTTGCTTTGGTGATTTTCTTCATCGTATCTATCCAAAAATCCAAAAGAGCTCAAAATTGAGGATAATACAGATACTTCCACATCAGCCTTGTTCCTTGACCTTCATCTTGAAATTGACAAAAGAGGTACACTGCAAACTATGCTATATGACCAACGCGATGACTTCACGTTACCAATAGTCAATTCCCCTTTTCTTTGCAGCAACATTCCAAAAGCACATGCATATAGAGTTTACATCTTCCAACTCATACGCTACTCAAGGGCATATGGTCGATACATTGACTACCTTGATAGAGTTCGGTTGCTTACAAATAAGCTACTTACGCAAGGGTATGTTGCCCATAACTTGAGGTCATAACTACAGAAGTTTTACGGTCGACATCACGATCTTGTGGACCGCTATGGGATATTTTTCCCAGATGACAACAGATCTTTCTCCTTGCCACTAAAGTTTGTTATTCTTCTACCGGATTTTACTTTACTACCGGAGTTGACATGTTCAACACGGCGGATGTCTTACAAGAAGCAGGAGATGTTTACTCTACCGGTGCACCTGATCTGACGCATGGTTTTTTATTGGGTCGGTGTTGTTCATTTTTGTATGTATGTCTGTGTTATTTGTTACCACTGGGTCGATGCCACTGCTGGTGGACTGTTAGTCCCCGAGGGTATTCACCAGCCTAGTAGTCAGTACTTCGGTGCTGACCCGAAAGCCGATTATTTTTGGAACCTTACAATATTTAATTTTTTCTAAATTTTGTTGAAAACTAAGGAGTATCTCCCTCATGCATAGCTCTGTCCTTAGCTAATTTTGGCTTTACATTTAGATCATATTGGTTATTTGCTCTCTGTCAGTTTTTTAATATCTTTGGGTATATGGTCTTCCAAACGTTTAGATTTTATCTGCACTGAAGAGACATAAGTTGTCGAAATGCGCATATGCAGAAAGTAAATTCACAGTAACTTCGCTATTTATTTGTTACCACTGGGTCGATGCCACTGCTGATGGACTGTTAGTCCCCGAGGGTATTCACCAGCCCAGTAGTCAGTACTTCGGTGCTGAACCGAAAGCCGATTATTTTTGGAACCTTACAATATATAAATTTTTGTAAATTTTGTTGAAAACTAAGGAGTATCTCCCTCATGCATAGCTCTGTCCTTAGCTAATTTTGGCTTTACATTTAGATCATATTGTTTATTTGCTCTCTATCAGTTTTTTAATATCTTTGGGTATATGGTCTTCCAAACGTTTAGATTTTACCTGCACTGAAGAGACATAAGTTGTCGAAATGCGCATATGCAGAAAGTAAATTCACAGTAACTTCGGTATTTAGTTATTTCTTTTCTGTGCCGTGCTCATGTTGTGTCTTTGTTTCTTTGTTTTTCCGACGTTGTCATTGTCCTTGGATTGTTCGTTTTGGACTAACGGTTCGGTTCTAAATTACTTAATAATATGTTAGCAACAAATTGTGTCAAAATGATTGTTACAGAATTATTGTGAGTTCACAAATGTCAAAATTAATACCCCCCTAAAAATTAAGACAAAGTCCAAAATAGTCAGCCTTTAAATTATAAAAAATGATGTTTACTGCGAAATTTGTGTGTATTTCATTGCAGCTGACATACAGAAGATCAAATATTAGATTTATTTTTAAGGGGTCTATATTTGACCCTTTTGCTCGAAATGGTATGCAAAATGAGAATTTCCCATTTTTTTTATAATTTCTACTGTGTCGACTTTTAGGTTTTAGCACCCCACGAAATTAATATATATCTTGAAAATGTTAAAATTTTATTACAGTATGTCTAACATATAAGAAAATTTTAAATATTTAGGCTCTAGATGTTTAAAAAAGGTTTAATACGTATTTTCGCGACAGCTGACACACAGACGACCACATAAGTAGATTTAAACTTTTTAAGAGATCTGTCCCTTTTCTTAGAAAATGAATGCAAAATTGGAATTTTCCGTTTTTTAGAATTTCTGCTGTGTTGACTTTGAGGTATAAACACTTCATGATTGAAATTGATATATATCTTGAAAATGTTGATTAAATATCGTTTCAGTATGTCTAAGCTATTAAGAAGTATGATATTAAACATTTAAGACTAACTTAAGTCTCATAAATTGCAAACATATTACCCTTGTCCACACATATTCAACGCAATTTATAAATATTTCATTTCATCCAACTTGAAATGCCTTGAGCTTTTTATAAAGGTGAAATAATATAAAATTTTTTCGAACACCAAAAAGTATAGAGTCTGTCCTATAAGCTCAAATACGACCATGGGCATGGTTTGTGGATATTTATATATGAAATTATGAAATTATTCATGCAAAACGGGATATTTTTTTTTACTTTTAGTGTTTTAAGGTTTTCATTTTTATAAGAAAGCGAAAATATTTCTATGATAAAATAAAAATGAAAATCATTTTATAATTTCAAATTTTGTCAGTCTAACCCAACCCTTTTTCTATTGTTTTATCCTGTTTCTGTGCCTCCTCTTGTGTTGTTCCATAAACTTTTTTGTTTCGGAGTTTTATTCTTTGTATTTGTACTCAATTTTATAATTCTGAATTGTTATTTTGTCCAGTATAGCAGTAACCTTCTTATATACAGTAACCTTCTTCAATACATTTTCTACGAACTTAGGTCAGAAAGTCAAAATGGTGAATATATTTAAATATCCAAATAGCTCCATTTTCAATATTTTTCAGCGAAAAATGAAAATTTTATGGACTTTAATTGTCTTATATTCAACGTACCAATATTGTATCACAACTGAAAAGTTAGGCATAAAAACTAGATGAAATGACGACGACTATGGTAAGCCAAAGTGGACAAAAAAGGCTATTTTTTATAATTGGAAAAAAATCATGTTTACTATTAAAAACAATTTCTAATATTAGTAAATAATTTTCTTAATATTATCAACTGCATATTTAATGTAATTGAAAATCATTTTTTTATTTGAAATTGATTTTATGATATAAGAAAAGAAAAGAAATAATTTTTGATATTAGAAAATGATTTTTTAATATTGAAAAATGAATTTCTAATATTAAAAAAAGATTTTCTAATATCAGAAATTTTTAATATAAACATATATATATTTTTTATCAGAAAATCAAAGGTATTTTCTTATATTATAAATTCATTCTTTTATATTAAAAAAATCCATTTATAATATAAATATTTAAAAAAATCTTATTTCTTTAATATTAGAAAAAGAATTTTTAATATTAATAAATAATAATTCAAAATTAGAAATTACATTGTTTTTTTATATTCAAAGATAATTTTCTAATATTAGAAATTGATTTTTAAACATAAAAAATTAATTTCTAATATTGGAAAACTTTTTTTTTTAAATTTTATAACACAATTTGTAATTTTAAAACAGAAAAAAAATATTTTCTAATATTACAAACACATTTTTTACATTCAAAATTGAATTACCAATACTAGAAAATGATTTTTAATATGTAAGAAATGAATTTCTAATATTAAAAGATTTTCTAATATTAAAAAATCATTTTTAATATAAAAATTTCAATTCTATATGTGAGAAAATCAAAGGTATTTCCTTGTATTTTAAATTCTTTTTCAGTAATAAAAAAAAATATTTTCTAATATTGGATATTGTTTTTTTAATATTAGAAAAAGAGTTTCTAATATTGATTGATGATTTATTAATATTTGAAATCACACTATTTTCTAATATTATTCTTATTTTGAAAAATGAATTCCTAATCTACAGTATATTTGGTGTAATAAAAAGCAAGGACTCTTTACTAGCATCACTTACAAAAATCGTTGTTCCTGGACTTGCGATGACATTATTAAAGCACTGAATCTTTTGCTAGACAACATTTTTGTTCGTTTGGGCAACATCGTTTATCAACAGTTCATCGGAATTCCAATGGGTACAAACTATGCAACTCTCATTGCAGATCTTTTCCTATTCTGTTACGAACGGGACTTTATGAAAAACTACAGGATGGAACAATACAAAACAGTGATCAACTTATTTAATTTTCAAAGATAACAGCAGGTATATTGACGATATCCTTACTATTGACAATCCCCAGTTTTTTTACTATGTCGACCTCATTTACCCACCAGAACTGAAACTTAATAAAGCAAACCATGAATCTAAATACTGTCCATTTCTCGATGTAAATATCATTGCTGAATCTGAAAAAAATGAAAACTATAATTTATGATAAAAGAGAAGATTTCGATTTCACTGTTACTAATTTCCTTTTTGTTGATGGCGACGTTCCTATATCTCCATCATACGGGGTGTATATATCTCAACTGGTATTTTCTCACGCGCCTGTTCTGCTCATGACGACATTAATGAATGTAACCTTACCATCGCATCCAAACTTTTTCAATAAGGTTACAGATTTCATAGATTGATAAACCCTTTTTAAGAAGTTTTTTTTTAGAAGATATGAACATTTGATATCTAAATATAATGCGACCCGCAAACAGCTTAATACTAAAGGCATTTCTCACCTTGTTTTTACAGAAATGTTGTTCAAAAATATCAAAAACTGATAAAAAAAAATCCAGAAAACAGGGACGTAGCTTACATTCTTTACGTAATAAGGGGTATTGAAAGGATATTTTTCATGATTCCGTTAAAATGGCTTTGGGGTCCAATGACCTGAAGACTTTACAGTTATACTGGCCTCTCACTGATACTGCCGATGTCAACTGAAATCCATGATAATTCTTTACCAAACCCTTTGGGAAGTTTTTAATTTGATTTTAATTCCGTAGAGCGTATTTTACCATCAGACTAGGCCCCTTGAGCCTAGCCGGCAGTTTAGCGGCGAGCACTCTTTCACCCATCTTTCTGAATTACGTTATGTGTCTTATTCTTTCCTTTTCAAGATTGTGGTCTTGAAGTTAGTGGTCTACCCTGTATTGGGTTTTATTTTAATGTTTATTATACTGTACTATTTATAATACTATAAGGAAACCTGAAAGAGAAAGGGGAGGTGTGGGTACCCATAAACCGGTTTAACCCTACCATTAGCTGTTGCTAGTGATGTCATTCCGAGTTCCTATCGTTGTCTATGTTTGTCTTTTGTCATTTTATTGTTTTTCTTTTGCAGTTGCCTGTTGGACTGTTGCATGTGATTGTAATGTTCGGCCATTGGAAGTGTTTCCTGTTATCTTTCCTTCACTAATCTTTTTTTCCATTTTGGTGTGCCATAGGCGAATATTTATCTGAAAGGAATTAACAGCCAAAGGTCATCAGCGGCAAATTCATATTAAATTTCAGTACATCTAGTCTGTCTGCACAAAAATTATGGAGCTTTAAAGATGAAACTTAGGTTTAAAAATATAAGAATTGTGCATATTGTACTGTAAAGGTGGACATATTCGGTCTATTCCTGCAGGTTATTTTCTTGTTAACATGACTATTTTGAAGAAGGACTGAAAAAGATTCGGCCTGATTTGGAATTTTGCACAGAAAGTGATTCCAGTCTAAAAAGTTCTATTCTAATTACACAACCTCTATGTGTAATTTTGTCCCATTTGGAGCACTTTTAAATTTCCAATCATTCTTCCTGTACCAAAGAAATGGTTGATATTTTGAAAATTTTAGACTAGAAATTAGCTACAAAATTTCAGTAAAATTTCATCAAATTTTAAGCATTGTGAGAATTTTCCTCTTTTTCTGTTTCTATGACAAAGATCGCCATTTTGGAAATTAATACACCATAGTTGAGTTTCATACTTGCAAGACAGCCTTCCTATAAAATTTCATCCGATTCTGAGCATTTTGGATTTTCTCAACCCTTTTCCCTTTAGTTCCAAAGGGTGCCATTTCCATAATCCAGACAAAAAGAATCTTCCTTACATATTTATCTGCAATGCCCCTCTGATTATATGATTTTATGTGTTACTTTATATCATTAGCGGTTGCCATGCAACGCTAAATGATATAAAAAAATTATATCATTAGCGGTTGCGGTTGCACTTTTTTCCGGTTTTTCATCAGATCTTTGTTGTATCATTTAGCGGCGATGCGTCAACGCTAAATGAACTAATTTGTATCATTAGCGGTTTTGTATCATTAGCAGGCGATTAGGGAGATCCTTAATGATATAAATTATATCATTTAGCGTTGCGCCCGCAACGCTTAATGATATTGATATCATTAGGTGGCGTTGTATCATTAACGGTTGCTACAATGGTTTGAAAGTTGGTCATAACTTACAGAATTAAGAGAGTTAACTTTTTCGTTATCTAGCTTTTGAAGTGAATTTAACAACTGCCAATACTGTTTGGGATCATTTTCTTTCCAATTAGTCAACTTTTCAAATAAAGCTTTCCTAAAGGGATATTTCTTTTTCTTTACAATCTTTTTTAATTCTTTTGAATGTTTGAAGAAACTATGTCTAATTTGTAAGTTATATGGTTCTTGTCTCATTTTTACTCCAAGATCAACCACTGTTTTTTTTAATATCTTTAACTTCTGTATCTGTCCATGGTTATTTTTCTTTTTGGTTTAGTCTTTTTGTATCCAATATATTTACATGATTTTATAGCCAAATTTTAAAAGATATTAGTTAATTTTTCAGTAGCATTGTCAACGTCATTGCTTTTATTTTCAAATTTAATGTTTTCAAAGTTAACTATTTCTTGAATAGTTTGACTTTCGTTTAGTGTTTGAAACAGTTTATCTTTTGATACTGATTCCCATTTATATGTATATTCAATAGCTTTAAAATTGCTTGTATATTTTGTATTACATTTTTTCGTATCACTGATATAACAATTAATATGCACTGATATTTGAGAGTGATCTGATATATATGTAGGGTTATGAACTTGAAAAAAATTTATGGAATTTATAAAGTCCATGTTGGTCAGAGCATAATCAACAGTACTAGAGCCATATGGCTTATGACAAGTAAAATTACCAAAATAGTCTACAATATAACGCCCGTTCAAGATTCGAAGCTGGGAAGAAATACAGAGATCAATAAGAGCCTGGCCTTGAGAATTATAAGTTCTATCTAAACAATTTCTATGTATATTGTAGTCTTCACTATAGTTATCTGGAAGTAAACCTTGTAAACTATCTCGAGTATCAATTTCATTTTCAATAAAGTCAGGTCGATTGGAAATTCTAGCATTTAAATCTCCCATAAGAATTATATTACCTTGATTATATAATAAAGATATTTCATTTTCTATTTTAGAAAAGTCATCATCAAAATATGTAGAACTGACTGGAGGAACATAACAAGCGCATAATAATAGATCTTTCTTTAATCCAAAAAAGGTTTTATCAAGTTTCATCCAAATTCTGTTTTCAGATGTAGTAATACTTTTTAATTCAGTAATACCACTTTTAAATTTAGATTTATATAGTACAATAATTCCTCCACTGAACCTCTTTGATCGTTTCTTTTTTTCCTACATTTTTGAAAACTATTGTAATTAGGGATGTGGAAGTCAGAACATGTCCCCTTCAAAGTTTCTATAAGTATATTAATGTCAAAGTTAAGAGTGGATAAAAAATCTTCATCTCTGTATTTATTTCCCAGTCCCTGAATATTCCATGATGAAATTGTAAAATTATTGATCATACTACTATATTGTGTAATTGTCTGGTATACAATGGCAAATCAACAATTTTGAGAATAAACATAGACTATGATACACAATAATAAAAGGAAACATTTGTATATAAGATTTTTGTTTTGTTTT
>MJUU01034412.1:3691-13834 GCA_002080025.1 Modiolus philippinarum
TAACAACACTAAAACGTAAATTGATGTTAAATTTACAGCAAATTTTCGCCTTTCCACAGGCTTCGTCAGGCTGATTAATTCTCTACGCACGTGTTTGCATGTGCGATAAAAAAGTCTTTGTTGGTTTGATTACACTAACAATGAAAATTGACACAAAGATATTTCCGTTCTTTGTGACATAGAAAAGCTAACGATGTAATATAAAGTAGAAAATAAATAAATAAATATATAATAAAAAGATGTTAACATAATTGTTTCCGCTGAAAAAAATATTCTTTTTATTTTTTGTTACTGCTGAATTCCATTTGGTCACGTTCGTTAAAACGTTCGTTAACAACTGGACCAATTTTTTCAACATTGTAACAATTTTCATCACTCCATCAAATTTACATTTGAGTCCTCAACAAAGAAGATCAGCTTTCTCGACACAACTACAACCATTGTCAACGGCAACATCAAAACCGATCTTCATACGAAGAAAACCGACAAGCATCAATTTTTATCTCCAAAAAGCTGTCACCCCAAACATTGTTCTCGCAGTATCCCTTATAGCCAGGCCATACGAGTCAAACGAATATGTTCGGAAGAACACCTGAAAAACCACCGTTTACAAGAACTAAAAAAGCTCCTACTCAATAGGGGTTATAATGACAAAAATATCGACAGTGAACAAGTGAACAATATTGACCGTAACTCTTTGCTTGTATAAGAGTAGTCAAAATAAAAGAACACCCCTTGTTGTAACTTACCATCCCAGTCTTCAAGTACTACCATCTATAATTCGTAAGAATTGGAGTTTGATCGAGAAAGATCCAAAGTTGAAAAAAAACTTTTCCAGAATTACCAGTTATGGCTTATAGAAAACCAAAAAGCATACGAGACATCCTAGTAAAATCAAAAATAAAGAATAAAACCCAAACACCAGGTGGTTACAATCCTTGCAAACGTAACAACTGTAAGTGCTGTAAATCTGCAGTCATTGGCGATTCATTTAAAAGTAGTGTCACCCAAGAAACTTACAAAATTTCTCACCTGTATCTTGCAAAACCAAAAACTGCATCTATTTATTGACTTGTGGTTCATGCAGTTTACAATTTGTTGGACAAACTACCACCTGTTTCAACATCAGGTTAAACAACCACCGTTCATTTCATAACAAAAAAAGAAACTGTCCTGTCACGCGCCATCTCCAAACGACAGGACATACTTTTGAAGACATCAAAGTGCAGATCATTGAAGAAAACGATCATTGGGATGACTCAACAAGGGATTTGCGGGAAAATTTTTGGGTCCACCAGCTTTGTACTTTAGAACCAAACGGTCTGAACGAACGTGACAAAATGAAATTTAGCAGTAACAAAAAATAAAAAGAACATTTTTTCAGCGGAAACAATTATGTTAACATCTTTTTATTATATATTTATTTATTTATTTTCTACTTTATATTACATCGTTAGCTTTTCTATGTCACAAAGAACGGAAATATCTTTGTGTCAATTTTCATTGTTAGTGTAATCAAACCAACAAAGACTTTTTTATCGCACATGCAAACACGCGCGTAGAGAATTAATCAGCCTGACGAAGCCTGTGGAAAGGCGAAAAATTTGCTGTAAATTTAACATCAATTTACGTTTTAGTGTTGTTATAATTATTTTACAGACACTTATATATTGTATTTGATTGCCATAGCATATATATATGCTTTTTGCAAATAAAGTATTCATTCATTCAATGTATCAACTCTCTCTTGACGCATTCTGGTAGTCAGGGATTTACCGGACGCGTAAAACACGCGTCTGGTACGCAAAAATAAATGACAGGACGCAAATTTTATTACAATATGCGTCCGACGGGACGCAACACAAATAATGTATAAAAATTCTAAGGATATCTGTGTAGAATCACGAATCTGCTCAATTCCCATGAAAGAATATTATTTGAAATTCAAGATTAGGGATAGACTCTCTAAACTGTTTCTATTTTTAGGTTCATTTTCGGGAATCCCTTTGACGTTACCATTATTAGTCAAACAAAGTCGAAAAAACGATAGTTCCAGAATGACCGGATTGATTTGGCGTCATTATGACATCCGGATTGATTTGGCGTCATCACGACACTCGTGTTCGGGCGGGGGTAAATACAGAAATAAAGACACACCACAAATTTGATTTTTTAAAACTTGTTCACAATCAACATGATGCAATGTATCTGTGCGCTTAAGTTAAATACACCCGGCACCAGAATTGGTATTCAGCAACTCTAACTACAGAGCTGCCGGGCGCGTCCCCAGATGGTAATCAGGGAAATGCCCCGTCCATGCATGGTAGTCAAGTCTTAATAGGAAAGATTAACCACGAACCATTGTAGCCAAACAGTGTGTAGAAACGCGAAATCCCGTTCAGTATCAAGACCCTTTCTTTAATTTTTGTTCAAGTGCAGACTTGAGGGAGTCGTATATAGAAGGCTTAATTTCCTGCTTGTACCCATTATTATTAACAGGAAAATTGAAGAAATGGATATGGACTGGAAATTTATTCCTCCAATCAAAACTCCATACCCCTTTCATGCCTTTTGTCTCTTCCACCCGTGTGTTTAATTTTTTGAATTGACTAACTGGCTTTCGTCCTGATATAGCATAATAATGCTTACTGGACGTAAACTGATCAATCAAGAAAAATTTATGTGACATCATCGGACCCACATTTTCTTCAGAAGGACCCGGGAAAATTTTTAAGTTGGGTACCTTGGACCCCACCTGACAAAAGTGGAGGTAAATCCCTGTGGTAGGTCGTTTATATGGCATAGGAATAGTAGTGGTCCTTGTATAACGCCCGTGTACAATGTTCACGTTCCACTACAACCCTCATTTATCTTTCTTCAAGGAATGATGATAGCCATTTATTTGATTTCCCTTTTATACCGTAACTGTGTAATTTTTGTAGAAGTTCAGTGTGCGGAACTGTATCGAACGGTTTTGAGAATGAGTGTAGAAATGAATGTAGATGGGACAAAATCCCTATAAACACATGGTAAGATCAAGCAAATGGAACAACGCTTTATATTCTAGCTTAATCATTGGTAGCATGAAAATTACTTTCTTAGACATCTAATTAGTGGGAGCTGTGACAAAAGACTTCTGCTTAAAGCCTCCCCTAATAAGAAATAGAAACAATTAACTAAAAACAAAAACATAACAGCCTGGTCAATATCATATCGGAATTTGTGACAAAATTTCACTAAAAATATACAGACCAACATAAACAATCTGCAAAGTTTTGAGTTAATTTA
Organism: Modiolus philippinarum; assembly: GCA_002080025.1. Classification (NCBI taxonomy): domain Eukaryota; kingdom Metazoa; phylum Mollusca; class Bivalvia; order Mytilida; family Modiolidae; genus Modiolus; species Modiolus philippinarum. The sequence continues at coordinate 6,980 of MJUU01034412.1, forward strand.
TTAAGGGAATTTCAAGTCAGATATGTGAAAATTGATGCCTAGGTTGTAGAGATTCCAGAAAAAGGGTGTACCAGATCATTTTTAACCGATTTTTTTGTCAGGTGTGCCTATATTTTGAAAAGATTTAATTTTGTTCAAGAAAAAATAGGAACCCAACCCAGGGCACTCTCCCCACTGGATCCGCCAATGAATAGTAATATAAATTAAAAGGTCAATTGTTCAGAGAACAATTGCAAGGTCTTTCACCAGTTTTCACCATGAATACATGTTTGTGTTTGATTTTGATGTCTACTTCAGTCAAAAATGTGATGTAAACAAAAGTTTTGAACTTAACTAGTCTTTTGCTCAATGGTTGCTAAGGACTGTTTCGAAAATTAGCTTGTTGCTAGGGACATGAATGTCACTTCCGGTTGGCAATGCCATTTATTTCCTCTATACAACTTTACAAAAAATTTTGCCTATGGTTGCTAAGGTCTTTATTGCACAAAAACGTTGTTGCTAAGGACCTTGACCTTTGACCTTGACCCTATTTTTTCGGTCATATTTAACTGAACATTTTTTGTTCTTATAGTTTCTTTGTATCTTGCAATTTTGAGATATAAGCAAAAAACCTAATATCGGACCCCGAAAAAAACAGTTTTTGGGCCCTAGGTCCAAAACCAGTGGTCCAATTATTTTGGACCCAATGTACCAAATGTAGATCTTAATAAGACTTACATTTTCTCAAATATATTTAAACAGCTATCTACTACGGTTTCCGAGTTAAACCGATAACGAGGTCTAAGGTCATCAGTGACCTTGACCAGTGACCTTTGACCTTGACATTTTTAAATGGCCATATATGACTTATGAACAATGGTGAAGGTTTCAGGTCTCTACGACTTATTGTATGGGAGTATTAACCATTAACGGAAACTCAAAATCTTTCAAAGGGCAATAACTCATATAAAGAGTCGTCGAATCTCTTCGGACCAAATGTAACAAAGTTGCGTCTTGTAAAGATGAACATTTTTCTCATTACATTTGATCAGCTATCTATTACGGTTTCCGAGTTTGTCTGATAACAAGGTCAAAGGTCACGGTCAAAGGTCACCGATGACCTTCAACCTGGTACTCAAATTGAAGCTCTCTTCGCACTGATCATTTTAAATATCATGTTTACTATAATATCTGTAAGCGTTTAAAAGTTATTCGCGAAAAACCAATTTGCCGAAACGCGTCAAAGGCTATAACTCAAAAACGGTTCACCGCAGAGTTTTTGTTCCATGTATCAAATGCAGAACTCAATGAGAGGAGCATTTTTGCATTATAATGTTTTCAGAAATTTCCGAGATATCGCGATAATAAAATTTCAAATGGCGGCCAGTTTGAAAATGGCGGCCGAAGAAAAATTTCTGACCCCAGATTTGTAATCAGGACCATGAAAGCTACCTGGAAACCAAATTTGGTGGAAATCCGATAACTTTGAGAAATTTGCATATTTAGGGGTCAAAAACGCGTAACCGGGGTCGCGACCAAAAAAATTTGTTTTTGCATGATAAATCATTGTTACGATAATATGAGGAAGGCTTAGCCTTGAATGCCAGCGAAGAAACTCCATACTTTTACCCGGCTCTACTGTTCATGCTAGTATAGTGATTCTGGACGTTTGACAACAAGCGTGATTCAACTTTCCTATAGTGAACTTCCTGTTTTAAGCAGTAATTTTCCAACATGTCCGCGTCTTATACTCGATGATCATTTAGCTATTGTATTTGTATCTCCTGTTATTTAATTGCACAACGATTTTGTCAACCCAGACAACAAGACGAAATTACCGTCTCAAAATTTGTCGTTTTATGGTCCATGCATGATTTGACAGATCATTACAATGTCTCGAGTTGACCATACTGACAAACAAAGACTAAGCAAAACCGAACTTTTCAATTTGGAGGAGCATATCATTAATGCCCTTCCGGAGGACCTGGTGATAACTCCATTTTGGGGGTTACACTTGCTAGTGCTTCAGTTTTGTGGTGCTTTTGTTTATTTCTGTTTATTTGTGTTGTCTGTGTCATTTTGTCTTCATACATGTATTGTCATGTTAACATCATGAATAGCCATTTTCAGTCTCCCTTTTTAATTAAGTCTCTCAAATAAAGTTTGGGGAGGCTAATTGTTTTTATCTCTCTTTGCTTTTTGATTGTCTACCACTGCATTTAAGCCTCCACAGTCTTTATTATAGGGGTCTCACTGTGTAATGTGTCATCTTGGCACTGTAGCCGATCAGGAAGATCTGTAAAATTATGGCTAGGATCATTAAATATCTGTAGGGGCATTCTTCATAAAACCAATGTGACTTTTAGCTTTGATATATGATGTGTTAATATTATGGCTATAGCTCCGTAGGCTGCATATGTCCTCGGGTAAAAGATAAATGAAGTGCCAATATTTGGATAGCTAGATTTGGTTCACTGAAGTAAAGTATGTCTTTATACTGACATATGTTCCTGTGACTCGGGGATTTGAGTGCATGCATGTTCCTTCAAACATAAGAGAGAACCCACAATTACTTCTAGTAATATGATGCACAGTACAATGATCAAATGTTGCATACAGATGCGTGAAAGGTCGTTCCTTGGGAAATATTCTTATCACCATGATCATCAGTAGTTTTCCTGTTGTAACCATTTTCAGCAAGAAACACACTTTAACATGTTCCAGTAAAAACTAGTATGTCAATTGTTCGAAGAACAATTGATAGGTCTTTCCGGAAGTTGTGCCATAATGCTCTCATTTCAGATAAACCGATTAAACTAAGACACTATATATATACCTTTACTATTTTACGAAAGGATATGGAATAAATGAACGTGAGACCATAATGCATATGTTAACTCCAACTGTAATAATTTTAATATGCTGTGTGGCCATTTCGGAAATTAATTCCTATGTACATTTATCAATATACATTGACATAAAATGAAGGTTTTTGTTGTCCATGATACTTTGATATTGACCTGATTTTGAAGGAAACATCTTCCTGTACTTTTTGTATTTAATACATTATTGTTACTATAATGGTATTAAGCGACAAGCAAAAGAAAACCGGAAATCGATTGTCGAAAATCAGTTTTTGGTCCATAGGTTCCAAACTGTTGGTTTAATCACCTTTTCCTTTGCTTCAAATGTAGATCGTAACAGGACACACATTTTCTCCAGCATTTTTATCTGCTATCTATTACTGTTTTTGAATACATCCAATAGCAATGTCTCATATCAAAGTTCTAAGTTTTTTTAGCAATAACTCATATCACCTACACATGTTTGTTCAACGCAAAGGCCTCATATCAATAAATAGGTGGCCTGAATTAATTGGACCGACCTCTCAATTGTTCTTGGAACAACTGAGGTTTTAGTTTTATCAGTTAATCTGAATGTGCACAGCAAATGGTTGAAAATATTATATATTAAACACATTTTGCAGAACAATGATTTTAACACACGAAAACTTTGTCTGTTTTAATACTTTCTAGTTTTATAGCAGATTTATTAAGTGCATACGATTTCACAATTATGGCGGATTTCTCAGATGATTAACATATTTTATTTGCAATTCTTCAATGAACATACCAATATTCCTCTAGTAACACCTATAAAACTCCTTCTTAACTCCTGTCTTTTGTCTGCTAATCAATTACTCAACTTTCTATAGAATTCTATTGTATACCAATTTGTACTGCCTGAAGGGGTTTACCTTGATACACCAGTGATGACAAATTGGTATACAGTAGAATTCTATAGAAAGTTGAGTAATTGATTAGCAGACAAAAGACAGGAGTTAAGAAGGAGTTTTATAGGTGTTACTAGAGGAATATTGGTATGTTCATTGAAGAATTGCAAATAAAATACGTTAATCATCTGAGAAATCTGCCATAAAAGAATTTATTTAAGAATATGTTGAAAGATATTTTTCAATGTTGATAATTTTTATAAATGAAAAACTGGGCAGTTATTTTATTTCACGATTTTCTACAAATTGTATAATTCTTATCTAAAAAAATGTGAAGATGGTCATACAAACTGTTACACAAATACTGTTCCAAATACTATTAGAATACAGTAGTAAAATATATATCGTCCATTTTGCTGCCATTGTTTTTATTTTTATCGCTGTGCAATGTTATTGTTGTCATACATGTATTAGTGGCTGGGTTACAGAAAGTTCAAATGTAAGACACTAGACTTCACCGGGCAAAAGACCTCATCGGTCAATAGACATCATCGGGCAATAGACCTCATAGGTCAATAGACCTCATCGGGCAATAGATCTAAGTGGTCAATAGACGTCATCGGTCAATAGACTCCATCGGTCAATAGACCGCACCGGTTAATAGATTCCATAGGTCAACAGACCGCACTGAGCAATAGACCTCATCGGGCAATAGACATGCAGGGATATGAAAATACCAATAGATGAAAATACTTTATATTTAATAGAACGTATAAAATATATGTATAAGATATATATTTATTAAATTGTATATATCAGTGATTAAGGATGTTACTTAAAGTATCTATTAAATATTTTATGATGTAATTAATCCATTTCTTTGAATAGCTATATAAATATATCATTTATTAAATGGGTTTTTGAATAGCTATAAATAGATTCTTCTATGTTAATGGATTTCCTAATGCAATCAAATTGATAACACTGAGTAGGCAGAAACACAATAAGTTATAATTTTTATGTAAAAAGATTTCCCGTGCGAGAGATGTATGCTCTCTATATTTTTCAGTTATGGTGTACTTGTGCATGAGAGAATTTCTCATATGGATATACTATTCATACTTTCAAATGTAATCCAGACCACCTGTTTTAAGTGCCGACATCTCACTATTTTATTACCCCAAAGTAGTATAGTGGGGCGGTTGAGACCCATAGGCCCTATGTTAAAGGTCTTCGATTTTTCCCTTCAAATTCCGGGTCCGGAGATCGTTTCCGTTCCGGAACCGAGAAGTGTCTACCATATTTAGTATGTCTCTTACCTTTGGTCTCTCAACACCTATGTCTTGCCTTAAGCTTTGGTCTCACTTGTGTATTGCCATTGGTCATGCCCTGTCATTAGCAACTATTGGTCTCGCCCTACCTCAATTCAAGGTTCTTTTATTAGTCTCGCCCTATCTCCATTCAAGGTTCTTTTATTAGTCTCGCCCTACCTCCGTGCAAGGTTCTTTTATTAGTCTCGCCCTACCTCCATTCAAGGTTCTTTTATTAGTCTCGCCCTACCTCAATTCAAGGTTCGTTTATTAGTCTCGCCCTATCTCCATTCAAGGTTCTTTTATTGGTCTTATCTTTGATTTCATGCTAACCCTAACCTTTCACCTTACACTTATCTTTGCACTAACCCTATTTTTTTTATTATGTAATGTTGTATATGTTCAGATATACCATGATTTACCCTAACCCCTAACCAACCTAAACTAAACCATATTGTATATAACCCTAACCCTAGTCATTATGTTGTGTTTCTTGTTTCCTGATTTTTTTTTTACTTTTGCTCATGACTAACTCTAAATATCCTTTGTTCATGACTAACTCTAAATATCCTTTCTTGTAATGCTTTTTGTATCCCTTTTTATAATTACTTCTGCTTTTATTCAATACTATTCTTCCTTTATCCAACCTCTAACCTTAACCTAAGTTGCTATGACAACTTTTAATTTTATGTTTGTTTTTCTTTTGTTTGTTTGTTTGTTTTTTGTTTGTTTGTTTGTTTGTTTGTTTTTTTGTTTTGTTTTGTTTTGTTTTGTTTTTGTTTTGTTTTGTGTTTTGTTTTATGTTCGTTGTTTATTCATGTTATTTACATATTTATTTATTATTAATATTTGTTTGTTTTTATTTATTCATTTTGTTTTATATGTTTGTTTGTTTATTTACATATTTATTTATTCATTCATATTTGTTTATTTTTATTTATTCATTAATTTGTTTTGTTGTTTTGTTCTTTGTTAGATCTTCTACACGTATCTCATTAGGCAGTGAAATAAACAGAATATTAACAGATATACATTTTATTATCTCCGTCATTAGATAGACACGGGTCGGAGTGCCACATGCTATCTTTACAGTCTTTAATATCCATAAGGTAATGTACAATAATCAGTCATGATGATTCTTTTGTCAAACACTAGTCTATAATCTTTACTTTGATGGATGGATAGTAGTCTTTTCTGGTCTCTTATAATTTTAAAATCATCGGTAACGGTCTTCACATCGTCTCTTTTATTAGTGACCATATGTTTTATGGTATCAAAGTTGATGATCAGAGAGTTCATGTAGTTAAGGCTGATTCCTCGCACTTTAGATATGGTGGTATTCATGTTCTTATCGGGTCTGACTAACTTGTAAGCGTAGTTTTTGGGTCCTCCAGTTACAAACTCTGTAATAGTGTTATCTGGTACTTCATCCGTGAGATCTCCTAAGTAATCTCCTAGTTCGGGTTTCCACTCTCCAGGTTGAGATGTATAAACAATAGAATCGGTATCGGCGTATATTGCTCGCCTGTCCAATTTCTCCAAATAACTGTACAATTTTAAACGAGCTTGGGCGGTTGTATAAGCAGCAATGACGACATTAGTACGCCCAGAGTCTTCCACAAACTCTTCTTTATACTGGTATCTAAATTCCACCATCTCATCATTGATGGGATAAACACTCATGACGATAATTTGGTCACTGGTAAACATATCGAAATAGTCCACAGGTTCATTCACATATTTGATTTGAGGTAAGTTGCTTCTTTGTCCGAGTTTTCCCCAAAAGCTATTTAACATGAGTTTAGCTAATGATCTCAATCCAGGATTTTTCTT
>MJUU01034413.1:3172-44413 GCA_002080025.1 Modiolus philippinarum
ATAAGTGATATATGGCCATCTAAAAATGTCAAGGTCAAAGGTCTCTGGTCAAGGTCACCGATGACCTTTTGCCTTGTTATCGCTTTAACTCGTAAACTGTTAGAGATAGATGATCAAATGTATTTGAGAAAATGTTTGTCTCAATGAGCTCTACATTTGACACTGGGGACCAGAATGATTGGACCATTCATTTTGGACCTATGGCTAAAAAACCATTTCTCGAAGTCCGATTTTAAAGTTTTTTCCCTATATCTCAAAAACTATTAAAGATATAAAGAAACTATCAGAAGGTAAAATGTTCAGTTGAATATGGCCGACAAAATGGGGTCAAGTTCAAAGATCATGGTCCTTAGCAACAACATTATTTGCCATAAAAGTCCTTAGCAACCATATGCAAAAAGTTTTGTAATGTTGTAAAGAGGAAATAGATGACACTGACAACCGGAAGTGACTTTCATGTCCTTAGCAACAAGCTAATTTTTCGAAAAAGTCCTTAGCAACCATTGAGCAAAAGACTCCTAAAGGTCGCAACTTTTCTTTAAATCACATTTTTTACAAAAATAGACATCAGAATGAAAACAAACCATATACTCATGGTGAAAACTGGTGAAAGACCTTGCAATTGTTCTCTGAACAATTGACCTTTTAATTATTATTATTATTCTTTTTTTTTCCTCTGCCATCAATGTTGGCAAAGTACTTTGACCAATCATTACCAAATTTGGTATACTTAACAAGCATTGGCCGGGCTCGACTCAGGTCACCCTGTAAACCGATTATATTTTTAGTAACAGAGTTATCTCCCCGAATACGGTTTATCTTGTTAGCAGGTAAGCTTATAAACCGTAACCGATATCAAAAAACTGAGGTGAGGAAAATGTTGGACTCATCCTCAGGATGATTTGTCATGCAAAAAAATTTTTTTGGGTTGCGACCTCGGTTACGCGTTTTTGACCCCGAAATATGTCAATTTCTGAAAGTTTTCGGATTTTGATGAAATTTGGTTTCCAGGTAGCTTTAATGGTCCTGATTGCAAAAATATGGTCAAAAAAAAAAATTTCATTCGCCATTTTAAAAATCGCGGCTATTTGAAATTTTGTTTTCGCGATAACTCGCAAACGATAAAAAAAAATTTATGAAAACATTATATGGCAAAAATATTCCTCTCATTAAGATCTACATTTGATTCATTGAACAAAAACTCTGCGACGAACCGTTTTTGAGCTAGAGCCCTTGACGCGTTTTCGTAAATTGGTTTTTGCGAATAACTTTTAAACGCTTCCAGATAGGTCTTTTAACATTTATGCTTGTATTTGGTGTTCACATTTACAGGTTTTAATGGTTTGTATAACTTTATGTTGATCTTTTAACATCTTTGCATGTATTTGTTGTTTATTTTGTCGTCAGTATCTATTTGTTTTCATAGTTTGTGTTTTATATCATTCTTTCAGATAAAGTTTATATGCTTACATATTTTTGTTCATTCATAGTCATAGTTAACGTTTCGATATGTGTTTTGATATCAATGTTATGTTCATATTTTACGTTTCGTAGTGTTTTTGATGTAAACATTCACTAAGTCACCATTTTTGAAACGAAAGGTGGATTGAAGCTGTACATAATGTTGACCAATCAAATTGCAGGGATTTCAACCAATCAAAAGCCTCCATTTACAATGGATTGACCAATCAGATTGCAGAAAAATCAACCAATCAGAAACCATCTTACAAAAGTGAACCGCCAATCACGGCTATCGATACAAATGACTTTGACTATATAAAGGTCGGATCGACCGGCTTCTTCAGTCGCCAGACTGCCAATCTGCGGACCAGAACTTAAAATGTTCGCTTGTGACAAATGCCCGAAGAAGTACACAGAAAAGCGGAATTTACAACGACACGTAAAGAGCCATTCAGAGAATAATAAAAAATACAGCTGTACAAGGTGTGAGAGACAGTTCGACCGCGAAGACAACAAAAGAAGGCATGAGGCTTCCCATGATTACACCTTAAGATATGATGTCTGTAGTCGATATTTTAACGATAACTCCAACCTAAAATGTCACCGTGCTATACACGAAAGACCAGGAGCCAAACCTACGAAGCTTATGTTGATGAACACATTCAACATATTACAATCTGTAAAAGGGATCAACCAACTACAACTCAACCTGAAAGCGATTATAAAATGCTTAACACACCGACAACCAACGAGGGTCATACCAAAACTGACGTCTTACCTGAATAGCTTGACACTCGAAGTGCAGTTGTACCTACAATGCTGACCAAGTATTCGAATAGCAGAATATACAAGAAACCTAATAGAGGATCGTTTTGTTAATTTCATCCCTCAAGAAATTCTATGGCCGTCACCATAGCATCATTGAAAGATATGACGTGTCAGTATCCCAAATGAAAGTGGATATTTTCAGCTAGATTCACATCTTCCCGGATTTGACTACCGACTTTGACATTTTCCCGGATTGAATCACTCACAGTGTGACGAGTGCTGTTAACAGAGCAGGACATGCTTACCCTTCCGGAGCACCTGATGTCACTCTCAGTTTCACTGGAGTTTACACTGTGAGTGCCTTTGTTCTGAATGTTGTAATTTCTGGTTCTGTGCTTTGTATCTGTCTAACGTCATTGTTTTTGTGTCTACCGTCATTGTTTTCTGTGTTCTCGTTTTTGCCCTGTCTTTGGACTTCGTTTTTAAAGGAATTTCACCCCTTTGTTCCTACGGTATTCTGCTGCCGTTGTTTTGGAAAGCAGCAATCTCCCTAATGTTCTAGAGTTAATATGGGAAGTCTTTGAACAACAAACGTCTAACTTTAAAATAAACTTATCGTTTGGATTTAATTTACCTGATTAACAAACAGATGAACTACGATATTTCCTTGCCAGTCGAAATAATGTTTTAAGTGCCCATGCTAATTTAAATTCAGAGGATGTTCACCAATTCATTGATCCTACAAGATCTCCTTGAAATTATAAGACATCAGAGATCCAATACCAAATGGACAATATATCTGCTTACTAATATGACATTCTATGTTAACAAAATAAAAACATTTAAAAACAAATGGGACGGAAGGAGGGAAATGCGGCCTATCCCATTGGATAGCCAGTCACAAGCCTGGATAAACGCAGAGTGTCCTAAGTACGATCTCACATATAATCACATTATAATAGATCTAACAAGTATAGCACATGCAAAAGTGAAGGTTAAAAGTTAGGGTTAGGAGACTAGGTAAATGAACAATACTAATAAATTCTGATGTCTAGGAAAACAATGACATTCAAGAATAAGTAATTTGAATAAATAATAAAAAATACTTATATTAAAAATTAAATAAATCAAATAAAATAATTAATTAATTTAAAATATTAATAAATTATATAATAGATAATGAAAAAGATAACAAAAATAATTAATTAATTAAAAACATAAATAAATTATATGATAGATAATGAAAACAATAGTAAAACTAGTAAATAAAATAATTAGTAATAAAAATGATAATAAATGAATAAATAATTGGATAATGATAAAATAATAAAGCAATAAAAAAAATAAAACATGGAATAAAATAAGTGAAACACTAATAAAAGTAATAAATAAGATATAAATAAGAAGTAAAAAAAATAATAATAATAAAGTAATGATAAAAATAATAAATGAAATAAATAATTATAATAAATATTAGTAAAGATAAAAATATAGAAAATAATAATGACCATAAAAAGGAAATAAAAATAAATAAATAAATAAGAATGTGAATGAATTAAATTAAGAAAATGAAACTCATAACTGAAAAATAAAATAATAAAAGGATTAAAACAATATAATAATTAAATATAACATGAATGAAAAATAATTAAATAAATGAAATAAATAAAAATAATTATAGAATAATAAATGAAAAATAATGAAAAACTACCATTAAAAATGGTTAAATAAGACAATAATAAATAAAAAATAAATAAAATTAATTAATTAATAATAAATAATTAATTAAGAAATAAATTAAATAATCTAAAAAGTAAGTAAATAAATAAATTAATAATATTATAATAAATAAAATGATAAATAATAATAAAAAGTAAAAGTTGTCACAGCAACTTAGATTAGGGTTAGAAGTTGGATAAAATTGAGATAACATGATAATATTAAAATAATATTCGAAAATAAATAATGAATGAATATAGAGTTATCATAAGAACTTGGGTTAGCGTTAAGGTTTGGGTAAGAGAGATAACTTCAATAGTTGCAGAATATTAGAATAACATTCGAAAAATAATAAATGAATAAAGAGTTGTTATATCAACTTAAGTTAATGATAAAAGGGAGGTTACTCCAATCAAATAGGAAAATAGAAAGTAACTATGGAGATATAAAAAATGGTTAGGGTTAGTCATGAACAAAAACATTCCTGATCAAACAACAGAAAAGTTAGGGTTAGTTCAAGAACAAGTGTAAGGTTAAAGGTTGGGATTAGGATAAAGACGAGACCAGTGAAAATACCATGGACAGAAGTAGGGCGGGCCCAAAGTAGAAGACAAAACTAGAGTAGAAGGCGAGACGTAGGAAAATACCTTGGATAGAGGTAGGGCGAGACCAGTGACAACATTATGGACTAGTGAAGTCAAAGCCAAAGGCAAATCACTCAGGACGAGGTCAAAGGTCAAAGGTCAATGAAACACTATAACAAAAGGGTTCAGTCACTGAATTCTAGAGACCATGGTGAAGGTGTAATTAAAAATAGATTAGGGTTAGAGTAAGAGCAAGGCCAAAGCTGGGATAAAGACGAGACCAGCAGACAAAACCAGTGACAAAACCCAAAACAAGGCGAGGCCAATGACACACTTAGCACCTCGTCAATAACAATTGCAGCGCCCTCTATAAGGGGTCAAAGGTCCAATAATGGTTGCAGCGCCCTCTTTATTGGCACAAAACTTCCCTCCTGAACTAATGTGCATATTTTACGAAAAACAACGAGGGACCAACAGAATATTTTACAAAGAATGCGCTATGGAGCTCCTCGTCAAAAGTGGTCTGAGGTAACCCGTTCTACTACTCTTGCTGGTGTAGTTTTTGAGACATAAATCTGATAGAAATACCAAACGTGATCAACATTCATCCTTAATTGATATAGCAGGTATTTTTCGGGACCTAGATATTAAAAAAATTGCAACCATCTTTTTGTATTTTGACAATCAGGACATTAAGAATCTAACACCAGGGGAAGTGCGAGACAGGAGAATCTCAGACATCCAAGGGTAAGATTTCTAGTCTCGGACGAAGCTTGCTGAGTGTCTGAGATTCTTTTGTTTCGTACTTCCACTGGTGTTTGATTTTATTTCTCACTGTATTTACCGTAAAATATACTAAAATCCACACAAAAATATCGCCCTCCTTTCGTCTGTTTACACAAGGAGTTTCGTTCCAGTCATAAAATCAGGAATGTATGCCCGAGCTCGCCATATTTTAAAACACGATTTTTCTCGTATTTTCCTGTGAAATTTTACTTTGAATGATATAACAATTTCATAACACGTTGATTTAATGCATTTATGATCACTAATGAGGACAGATGCAGAATATAAGACCCTATAAAGCAAACACGATACTTGAAGGTAAACTGCACGTGATTTTTTTGTCTCACACCGCTAAAAATAGGAACTGCTGTGTCTCAAAAAATAGAAATGTGTGTCATTTCCTTCCCTATTAAAAGTTTTTTTTACGTTTCTTTTACCTCTAATGCTAAATTCAAGAAGAACTTCCTTAGCAGCTGAGACTGTTCCATGTCACCATTTTGCTATGACCCTTGCGGACATATATCACCTTGTTGAAAGACTAATTCTTACCTGAAACTAAATAAAGCTAACAATGATTCTAAATACTGCTCTTTGCTCTTTTCGTGACGTCAACGTTCCTATGGACCCATCATACGGGGTGTATATATCTCAACTGGTACGAGTTGCACGCGTTTATTTTACTCTTGATGATTTTAATGAACACAACCTTACCATTACAGCTAAAATTTTACAATCGTGCCACAGACTTCATAAAAGAAGTTTTATAGATGATATGAAAATTTGATATCAAAATATGGCGTTATTCACTAAGGTCAATTTTGATACACCCAGAAAACGTGGAAAGTAACTTACATTCTTTACGTAATGGGGATAATGACAGGATATTCTGCAGGAATCTGTTAAATAAGCTTTGTGATCCAATGATCGTAAGTATTTACACACATACTGGCCTCTAGCTGATACTGCGATGACTTCTTAAATCCAGAATGATTCTTTACGAAACCTACGGGAAGTATTGAGTTTGATTTTTCTTCCGCAGTGCGGCAATGTTCTACCAGCAGACAAGGCTCCTTTAGCTATCCGGAAGATTAGTGGCGAGCACCATTGACACATCTTTCAGAATTACCTTTTGCCCTATTCTTTGCCTTTCAAGAGTTTGTAATGACCAATGAAGGGATATGGAGTAAATGCATATGAGACAAAGTTTCCACAAATACATGGCAAAACAAAACAATGGAACAGTCACCATGAGGTCTTCAACAATAAGCTTTGCTCATACCTCATGTTAAATTCAAGACGAACCCTAGCACCGGTTTAAGCGGAATTCATTGCTGAATACCGAACAACACTACATCCATGTTTTATGACTCATGGATGCGGGATCGTCAACAAACATAATATCAACTGGCAAAGTATTCTTACAACTGCTGTCGTCCGTTGTCCGTCAAAAAAGACCAATAGAAAACAAACACAACGTTTAAACAACCACAGGGCACTCATCGAGTCAAAAATTAGGAAACGTAGCATAATAAAATTATGAGATGTGGGCACAATAATCGGGTGGTCAAAATATTTTTTTTTTTGAAAACACCAGAAATAAAATGCCAAACTTTGAAATTATGATAGTGCATCCATATGAGAAATTCTCCCAGGAACAAGTACACCATAACTGAAATGTATATAGAGCATACATCTCTCGCACAGGGACTCCGCACTGCAGGAGAGACAAACTCCAGTCTAAAATAAGCAATAAAGGGAAATAGAGTAAGAGCAAATGAGACAAAATATCTGCATGTATCTTTTCTGGTCATGGTCTACATCTGCATTAAACAATGAGAGGATATTGAGCAAATGTATATGAGACAAAGTCTCTTCAAATACATGTATCTTTGCTGGTCATGGATGCGTGATCGACAACTAATATAAATTAAACTTGCAAAGTGCTATTACAATCACTGCCATCCGTTTCACGACAACATCACTAGTGTCTCAAGCTAGTGGACGTTTACTCCATATAGACAAACAACTCGATTTAAAAAAAAAAAAACTTGCCATAATAATATACTGCGATGTGGGCAGTATAAAAAGGTGGTCAGAATAACGTTTGGAAATAAGAAAGTAAGTGAGAAGCGAACCGTCAATCCAAAACGAATATTCCAAGGACAATGACAACATCAGAAACAACAAAGAAACAGAGACACAACATGACTACGGCACAGAAAAGAAAAATGAAGACACACACACACACACACACACACACACACACACACACACACAAATGAACAACACGGACACAATAAAGAAAAACCTTGGGTTAAATCGGGTGCACCGGTAGAGTAATCAAAATTGTTCATTTGGATGGAATTTTGAACAAAATAATGTCTAAAACGAAAGTTTCGTACTGAAGGGTACATTTGGAATGACTAAAATGAAGATTTACAATTGATTTATTTACTAATTTTTTTTTACTTTCAGAGAATTTTGAGCAAAATATGTTGTAAGAGGAAAGTTTCGCACTGACTTGTGCATTTGTAATGACTAAAATGAAGATTTACAAGTGACTTTTCGTCAATATTTTTCATTTTCATGAAATTATTTGAACAAAATAATGTGTAAATTGAAAGTTTCGCACTGACCAGTGTATTTGTAATGACAGAACCGAATATTTACGAGTGATTGTTTGTTGAAAGTTTTTAATTATTGGAAATAAGTGAGAACCGAACCGTCAACCAAAAACGAATAATTCAAGGTCAATGGCAACACCGGAAACAACAACAAAAAATAGAGACACAACATGACTACAGAAAAGAAAAATGAAGACACACACACACACAAAGATGAACAACAAGGACCCAATATAGTAAATATCAAAATTTGAAAGAATGATAGTATATCCATATGAGAAATTCCCTAACAAACAAGTACACCATAACTTAAATATATAGAGGGTATACATCTCTCGCACTTCGAATCTTTTTACGGACTCCACACTGCAGTAGAGATAACTCCGTTTTAATATACAATTAGAAGATATGGAGAAAATGCACTTGAGACAAAGTCTCTACATATAGATGGTATATCCAAGCAAAGGAAAACCTTTTCTTGTTTTCCTTCATTTCTAAATTATTTTTACCATGTATCCAAGAGGAATTGGTCTCATGTGCATTTACTCCATTTCCTTTCATTGATTATGGTTTGTCCATAGTACTTATATTAAAGGTAAGGGCCGATCTAGGGCCAACTTGGGCCGATCTCAAAATTAAAGGTACTAATATATCCTTTATAGAAAGTTCTAGCGCTCTTACACCTAGGCTAGTCTCTTTAGATCCATCAAGATACTCCGAATCCATATATGAAATGGCTATAGTATAAATATTTCAAATTAGGGTCGTTAAGGGCCGATATCTAGTTAACGCTCGGAGCTAGCGCTTTACAACCTACACCAATCGATTCGGCAACCCCTGTTTACCCAGTAAGACATCACAAAGGTACGCAAATGCGAAAACGGGGATTCCTTTAAAATCCGAACTCGTCCCCATATAACAAATGTACCACTTTGAGTGACACTTAACTTTTGACCGTTATTAGCAAACAGTAACTGTATTAAAACTTTTGATTTCGCCACACTTTATACTACCATTCCTCAATTTCGGCTAAAACATTTAATTCACAGATGTTCTACCGTAAGAACGGTGAACGGTTATATAAGTACTTTGTTATTTGGAAGAGAACAAGCATACGATGTGAAATACGACTCCGCAGCGAAGAAAAAATATAGAGGAACTAGTACATAAAAAGCTAGGGTTTGTCATCAACAAAATATTTGTCCAGTTTGGAAGACTTTTTTTCAATAGAAAATCGGTATTCCTATGGACACAATCTGTGCATCTCTATTAGCCGATCTGTTTCTCCACTCTTATGAGGCTAATTCATCGAAGGGTGTCTTCAAAATATTGACAAATTAACTGTTGACACAGAATATGTCTCGCCTTTTCCATGCATTGCATAAATATGCACATTGATCTTCTGCAGCAGCCATGATACCAAATGTATCACTGATCACAATCATGATAATGCAACTGCATACCAAAGATCAATGAGCTACTTAGAGTAGTTGATGTTAAAAGGACACAAGAAAAAACTTTTGATAAACAGTGCAAATTTCAAAGTCAGTGGAGCATGGCTGCGGGGGCATAGACATAAAAGGCTACTGAAACTAATCTGTACTGATGCTAATGGAACTGCATACCAAATATCAATGGGCAATTAAGATTGGTTGATGATAAACAGACCAAAGAAACAAGAGGCTCTCAAGATCCTGTATCGCTCACCTGGGTCATGGCTGACACAATAAGTCAAAATAATCACAACGTTTAAGGTTCTCATTTTCAAATTTGTTTATTGACTGTTTAAGGGTCTCATTTTGAAGTTTGCTGACGCTATATGATCCAAAATTAAACTATGTTCCCCACTGGCAGCTATTTTGATGGGCGTAGACCAACTGTCACCTTTCTTGAAGAAGACCATGTGAGGATCATTGTGCCTCACTTTGGTTCCAATTGGCATGGTATTTTCAGAGGAGATCTTTAAATGATGGGGTCCAAGGTTAAACAATGTTCCCCGCTGACTACCATCCTGGATGCTATTCGGACATGCCAGACACATTTTATGAAGGGGACCAAGTAAGGACCATTGTGATTAAGTATGATTCCAATTGGCTATGTACTTTCAGAGGAGAAGATCTTTGAATATGTTTCCCTATAGGGTCCAATGTTAAAAACATGTTCCCTCCTGGCGGCCATCTAGGATATGATGTGGACTTGCTGAACACATTTTTCAAAAGGGGCCACCTAAGGACCATTGTGACTAAGTTTGGTTCCAATTGGCCCAGTATTTTCAGAGGAGAAGATTTTTGCAATATTGTCCAATTTTGGACAAAGTTCCCCGCTGACGGCCATCTTGGATGACGTGCAGACTTGCCGGACAAAATGTTTAAAGGGGACCACCGCAGGACTTTTGTGACCAAGTTTGGTTCCAATTGGCGCAGTGGTTTCAGAGAAGATCTTTGAATGCTTTCACATATGGAATTGAATAAAAAAAAAATTGGTGAAAAAGAGTCAATAACTACAAGACAGGCAGTTGGATTTTCTTCAAAATTTCAGAGTATGTAGATCTTGATATGCTAAACATTTGTGCAGTTTACACTTTACCTCTATCTGTTACAGTTTTTGAAATAAAAAATATAAAATGCATAAATTTTGAAAATTTTACGGAAATAGGGCTGTAACTCTGAGACGGATTTTCCGATTGTCTTCAAAATTGCAGGGAGATAGATGTCGTCATTCTGAACAATTTTATTCAAGTCAGATTTTTGATATCTGCAACGGTTTTTGAGTTATTTGCCAAAAAGAGCAATTTGCCCCTATGTTCTATTTTTAGTAACAGCGGCCATGTTGTTTGGTCCTCGCACTAACCAAACACATTTTTAAAACTACATACCCTGGTGATGATCCAGGCCAAGTTTGGATTAAATTGGCCCAGTGGTCTCAGAGGAGAAGATTTTTGAAAAAAAAGTTTACGACGGACGGACGGACGACGGACGACGAACGCCAACTGATGGCAAAAGCTCACCCTGGCATAGCCAGGTGAGCTAAACACTTGAACATTGATAAATAGTGAAAAATTTCGAAGTCAGTGGAGCATGACTGCAGGAGCATAGACATAAAACGCCTCTGAAGCTAATCTGTACTGTTGCTAATGCAACTGCATACCAAATATCAATGGGCAATTAAGATTGGTTGATGATAAACAGACCAAAAAAAAAAAAACTTTAACATTGATAAACAGTGCAAAATTTCAAAGTCAGTGGAGCATGACTGTGGGGGCATAGATATCAAACACCTCTTAAACTGATCTGTACTGTTGCTAATGCAACTGCATATTAAATATTAATGTTCAACTATGAGTGGTTGATGCTAAACACACAAAAGAAAAAACTTAAACATTTGAAAACTTGAACATTAATAAACAGTTCAAAATTTCGCAGTCAGTGGAGCATGACTGCGGGGGCATAGACATAAAACGCCACTGAAACTGAGCTTTACCCATGCTAATGCAACTGCATACCAAATGTCAATAGGCTGGTTGATGTTAAACAGACCCAAGAAAAAACTTAAACAATTGTGGACGCCGCCGCCGCCGGAATCACCATGCCTATGTCTCGCTTTTTTCGACTATCGTCTAAGGCTCGACAAAACTAGCCCAATTCTTTAGTTTCAGCTTTCTTTGTGAGACCTTGTGGGAAAGCTGTTGTTCATAATTGTTGTCACATGGCCTATAATAAAGACGAATGTAAATATAATGATGTTAATAATATGTAGCAAAAAAGGCAATGACAGATCTACAGAATAATAATAATGACAAATTGAATAATATATCAAATCAACAAACCATTACATATGCAAATTATATTATATCATATTGCTATCATTCTGTATAATAAAAATTTAGGCAAGAGCAATTAGATTCAAAATACATGTATAAATTTGTACATCTTAATTTATATACAGCATTAGTCAAAGTCCATAAAAAGTAATCACTATTATAGTAAGGTAATACTAAATAAAGTTTTCAAATGTAACTATAATTATAATGTATGAGTCCCAATACTTATAATGAAAAAGTTAAATTCAAACATCGAAAATATCAAAAAGCTTGACTGTTACAAAAAAGTCTTTCAAAGTTCAGTGAAAAATGAAATATTACAAATAAGCATATAACATCATAAATACCTTAATGTTGGTTACTGCTCACTTAATAGGTGCTACCTATAACCTGGCCTTCCAAAACCACACTGATTTACTATACAAAATTCACAGTATGTATAACACAAAAACTAGACTTGCTACAATATTACTACAATGAACCAGATTTAGCTACTTGAACCAATAGTTAGAAGTGAGCAGATCAAATGCATTGAACCGTAAAAAAATTAAGGCATTGTAAAGATCAAAATAATTTAAACAATGATGATTAGCATTGCTAAGAGAATATAGAACATATGTTTATCAAATATGATTTGAATTGTCTTGTCCACAGTAACATAGATGATATTTTGTCACTAAACAACCCTCGCTTTGGTTATTTTCTCCATCTGATCTATCCTAAAGAGCTCGAGATTAAGAATACTACAGACGCTGCCACACCGGCCTCATTCCTTGACCTTCATCTTGAAATTGACAACCGAGATAGACTACAAACTAAGCTGTATGACAAACCCGGTTACCTCACTTTTGAAATAGTCAACTAAACTTTCATTTGTAGCAACATTCCAAAAGCACCAGTATACGGTGATTATATCTCCAAATTCATTCGCTACTCAAGGGCTTGTTCAATACGGTGACTTTCATAAGATAACCCCTGATGCTTACAAATAGGCTACTATAATAATGGTATGTCACCCACAGTTTGAAGTCGCCACTGCAAATGTGTTACGGTCGACCCCACGATATTGTGCCTGTGGACCGATATATGATATCTGTTTCCCAAATGATAACAGATCTTCCCCTTTAACAGCTAAAGATTACTAGATTTGACTTTACTACAGGAATTGGCATGTTCACCACGGCTGATGTCTTACAAGAAGCAGGAGATGCTCACGCTACCGGTGCCCCAAGTACAGGTGAAATCAATATTTCGAAAATAATTCATCCATTTAAATAGTTACTTCATAATACCTTGGATACTTTATTTCTTAATTTTTACACATATGTCTGTATAGGTAATAAACATGTAATGATCAAAGGTAAATATTGACGCTCTCTCATCCAAAGTAAAATACCCTGTTTTTTTAATGCATGCATTTTTCAACTTTTTAAATATCTAAATGATATAGTTTTCCAAAAATTATATTTGAACAAGATTTGCTTAGCGAAACACTCATCCAAATAGAAGCATTGAAGACATTAAATTATTGCAGTTGGAGTTCACATTTGTGTTATGGTCTCATGTTCATTTACTCCATATCCTTTCCTAAAATATTTATTCCATCATTTATGTGTTTTTGATTTTAAAAGTGGTACCAAGAGTAATTTATGCTCAAAATCTACTGTGTCTAATCCATTTTTGTATTTTTACTGATGCTGTAGATCTTCATAAACATTTTTTTGAGAGAACTTCTTTATTTTTGTATATAAAGTGAACTTCTGGTTCTGTTTCAAAGTATTTGTATTTCAAACCAAGGAAAGGTTTATTATGAAAGGGCCTTGATATATTGCACCAAATATAGCAGACATCTGACCATTTTGTTTTTCAAAGGCAGATAATCTACATAAAAAATAAGCAATAGATTAATTTTTTTTTCTTCAAGCATGGTCAGATGAAAAGATCAATGTAAAGAGGTGAATTATTAGTGTACAAAGTGATAGGTCTTTTCATATTGATACATAAATGAAATATGAAAGCTCTAACAATAACAATTCAAAAGATAAACTAAATGATAGTTTATTTAATATTCCCAAGTCAGACACATGTCGATATCAAGGTCATGAGGAATAATATTCTGCTATTGGTTAAAAGGTTTTGTAACACCAGGAATATACTTATGAAACGTGAAAGCCCTATCATTCAAACATTATACACAAAGCTGAAGTTTTTAAACTGCAGGCCACATGCAAAGATCACGATTACAATGTCAAATATTTTGTACCAATTTAAAGGTCTTGCGACTGGAAATACATATTAAATATTAAAGCATAGAATTCAAAATGGTAAATATTTGAAAAGTATGTCATTTTATCAGGTCATGGTTATTAGGTCAAATATTCTTATACTATTTGAAGGACTAAGTACAAAGAATACACATGTGAAATATGAAATTAATGTCATTTTCAATTAAATATTCCCAATGTTTAAGTTTTTGTAGACAGACAATCATACTTATCCAAAACTATACACCAGATCTTCGATTCTCGGGACATAACATAAGTTTCTTAAGTTTCTTTAAATATATGCAAGTGACAAAAAGTACACAGTTCTGTCTCACATGATTTGTAATTCATTAAAGCACTATTAGTAACTAGAATTCTGTGGCGTAATCTGTAATACAAACTTCTAGATTTTAAGTCCTCTTTTTAAATGTAACTAAATCTAAGCAATAATGAATGCCCGATAATTAAAATAAAAAAACTACAATTCTGATTTCGCATTTATTCTGTATGTGGTTTTAATCTCTTTGATCTTATCATGAAATTAAACTACATCCCTTTAAAACAACATTTCATCATGTCAGCAATAAACTATCAAGGTTTGTAATTTTATCTCAAAATATCAAAATAACTGAAATTCAGAAATTTGGCAAAGGGGTAGGTGTAATTCTTTGTATTTAAAACTCAGTATTAAGGAATAGTAAGACATTGTTTGCAGTTTCTCATCATTGTGAAAAAACGTACTATGAATTATTTATAAAATTTTGACATTATTACATGTGTGAAGGATGCTTAATTTCTAATCTTTTGGTGACAATTGAATTATAAGTTTTCCATGTAGAAGAAATTGATTGATATTGTTCTTTCAGCAATATGTTGATAATGTATATGAAAAAGAAAGGAAATGGGGTAAATGTCAAGGTTATTTATTTTTTACTTCAAATTACCACTTAATGCATGCCAATGATCATTATTTACTCATAATAAGGACTACGAGTTTCTCTGAAGCAATTTAGGGCTAATTAATGCCGATTCTTATTTATATACAGTACATAATAACATATTTTGGCTTCTGTGAACTCGAGATTAAAAAATCTTGCGGTGAAACTTTTCTAATTTTTTTCTGGACGTATATTAGTCCATATTTGTTTCATACTGCAAATTAAAAGAAAACTGAATTTGTGGAAAATTTTTGGGAAACCCTGTATCTACTACCTTAAATTAAAGTACTGACTTATAAAAATTCAGAATTGTTTATTTTCATTTCATTTATCTAAGTATCGTACTTTACTTTTTTGTTTTTCATCTGCATATGTATTAATTTCTGTTTTAACTGCATTTATAGCTTAGTCGATCTTTACCTATTTATTTCCTGGCTGTTCCATTTTTGATCCCTGTCTTGCTGTGCTTCAAACTGAAATGACGCAATTTGTTTCTGTTTTTTTATAACCTCAAATGTATTACTTATTTTCTTTTAACTATATTCACAGCTGTGTTTTTGACTTATTTCCTAACTGTACCGCTTTAAGTCCCTGTCTTGCTGCTTTGTAAAGGGATGCGGCGCTTTGCTTGGATTTTTCATCCTCAAATGTATTTTTTTCTTTTTCGACCATTTTCATTGTTGCGTTTGTTATTTTTGATTTATTTCCTAACGGTACCGGTTTTAGTCGCTGTCTTACTGTTTTGTAAAGGGATGAAGCGCTAAGTTTCGATTCTTCATTCGCTAATATATTAATTTTTCTTTCAACCATTATTTGTGATTTATGTTCTGGCTGTTCTTGCCTTAATCTTCTTAAATCTTTTGATTTCTCATCCTCAAATGTAAAAATTTCTCTTTCCAATTCATTTGCAACTGTTTCTAACATTTGTGATTTTTCTTTTTGAAATACCATTTTTAGCCCCTTTCTTAATGTGTTTAAATCCTCTGTAATGCTTTGTTTTGTTTTTTCATCCTCAGATTTATTAATTTCTCCTTCAACTATATTCTCAGCTGTGCCAATCGTTTTTCTTTTATTTCTTTGCTGTATCACTTTGCATACATAGGTTGCTGTGTTAAAAAGTGATGTGGCGCTTTGTTTTGTTTTTTCTTCAGCGAACATATTAATTCCAGTTTCAACTACATTCGCTGCTTTGTCTATTATTTCTGATTGACTGCCGGACTGAACTGCGTTGCGTACCTGTCTACCTGTGTTAAAAAGTGATGTGGCGCTTTGTTTTGTTTTTTCATCCGCGAACATATTAATTCCAGTTTCAACTACATTCGCTGCTTTGTCTATTATTTCTGATTGACTGCCGGACTGAACTGCGTCGCATACCTGTCTTGCTGTGTTAAAAAGTGATGTGGCGCTTTGTTTTGTTTTTTCATCTGCGAACATATTAATTCCAGTTTCAACTACATTCGCTGCTTTGTCTATTATTTCTGATTGACTGCCGGACTGAACTGCATTGCGTACCTGTCTTGCTGTGTTAAAAAGTGATGTGGCGCTTTGTTTTGTTTTTTCATCCGCGAACATATTAATTCCAGTTTCAACTACATTCGCTGCTTTGTCTATTATTTCTGATTTACTTCCGGACTGAACTGCGTTGCGTACCTGTCTTGCTGTGTTAAAAAGTGATGTGGCGCTTTGTTTTGTTTTTTCATCTGCGATCATATTAATTCCAGTTTCAACTGCATTCCCTGCTTTGTCTATTATTTCTGATTTACTGCCAGACTGAACTGCGTTGCGTACCTGTCTTGCTGTGTTAAAAAGTGATGTGGTGCTTTGTTTTGTTTCTTCATCTGCGAATATATTAATTCCAGTTTCAACTACATTCGCTGCTTTGTCTATTATTTCTGATTTACTTCCGGACTGAACTGCGTTGCGTACCTGTCTTGCTGTGTTAAAAAGTGATGTGGCGCTTTGTTTTGTTTTTTCATCCGCGAACATAATAATTCCAGTTTCAACGACATTTGCTGCTTTGTCTATTATTTCTGATTTACTGCCGGACTGAACTGCGTCGCATACGTGTCTTGCTGTGTTGAAAAGTGATGCGGTGCTTTGTTTTGTTTTTTCATCCGCGAATATATTAATTCCAGTTTCAACTACATTTGCTGCTTTGTCTATTATATCTGATTTACCTCCGGACTGAAATTCGTTGCTTACTTGTCTTGCTGTGTTCAAAAGTGATGTGGCGCTTTGTTTTGTTTTTTCACCCGCGAATATAGTAATTCCATTTTCAACTACATTAAAACTTGCGTCTATCATCGCTGGTTTAATTCCTTGCTTCACTGTTTTAATGGCTTTCAAAACACTGTTTCCTGGTTGTTGTAATACATTTTGATGCTTCGAAGCTTCAAAAATAAAAGTTCCTTTTCTTACATTTGAATCTTTAGCAAACTCTGAGACAATGCCAGCAACACTTTTCTCTAAATGATTTGCTAACAAGTTGTCACTTATTAGATTGAAGGAATCCTGTATCATGGCACAAAGATGATCAGTTACACTATTTTGTAATAAAGTCTTGGTCTCTTCTATATCTTTTGAACGACTTTTAATGTCTTCTTCAGTAATGTCATCAAAACCAGAGATGTACATTCCCTGTAGCGCCTTATTAACATTTTCACAGTAAACTGCTATCAGTTGTTCCACATCATATGATTCACTTTGACAAGCTGTTATCATGTCTAGTAATGGCTTACATTCCCGATATATTGTGTTATCCTTTCGCATCATCGCGTTGCCAATACCCTTAACAATACATATAACACATCCTGTTAGTATTTGTCTGAACTGGCGAATATTTTGTGTTGTCAATATATCATGTGTTATTTTGTTGTATATAACAATAATTCCTTGTTTACTTAAATTTTCTTCGAGCTGGACGTAAACAAATTTTTCTAAATTATCCTTGAAATCTTTTTTTTCATTCATCGCCCTTTCAAAATGCTCCTTCACTCCTTTTCTTAATCTGTTTTCAAATTGCCTTTTAATTTTAGTTGTTGTCACCTCAAGTAAATATTTTCCACCACGCTTTGCAATTTCCTGTCCGGTATGGATGGCAACCTGTTTGCATGTTGCCCTAAAAACTCCGTCACTTGATTGAGACAAAAATTTTCTAGGCATTGCTTTCAATTCGTCCAACAGATGTTTAGAACGTGTCTTTAGTTCCGCTTTAACGACATTAAAGGTATTTTTTATTCCTGTTGATCCTTTTGAAATTGCAGATATTTGGTTGAAACCAAAACTCGCTATAGAAATGGTAATGCTTACAGCTTTTCTAGTAATCCAACTTTTAACGAAATTGTTATCACTTTTAAAAACTGCCAAAGCCCCGGTACATATGTCATTTAGTCCTTCAAAAATTAAACCCCATCCAACATTTGTCAAAAAGCCTGTAGTGCCTGCACTAACGACAACTCCTAATGCTATTTGTAGAACACCAAGAATTGCTACCAGAACACCTTTCCAACTAAAGGGAGATCTCTCTTTGATGTTCACGACGTCTGTCATACCCAGCTCCCAAAACATATACATTTCAGTCTCTATTTTCTTACATATCTGATCACTTCCTAGAACATAAGTAAACACATTGTTTCCACTGGAATCAACTTCTTTCCTTTGATTTTTCAGACGATGCAAAATACGCACTGAAGATTTCACGTTTTCTTCAAAGAAGTTTAATATCTGACAACGCGTATGGAATTGAGACTTTAGTTCTGAAGTAATGTTGTTGTCACAATTAAGAATTACAATTAGACTTACGGAAAGCATTACTTCCTCTTTAAATTTACAAAATCCTTTCGCTGCTGCGTTGAAGTCATCAATTGCTTTGTCAATATACCCTTCATTCTTCTGGAGAACAGCACAGTATGCTCTATTATAGTATGCAAAAGCAGCCCATTCTGGGTCAGAGTCAATGGCTTTTGTGTATAACTGTTCAGCTATTTCAAACTCATCATTCATTCTTTTGTCATTGGCAAATTTCATAATATGATAAAGATTAGCACATGGTGAATTTTTTTGTAAGACTTTTTGCTTAGCTTTATCGAGAGCACTTTTTAATCTCTTTTTAGTAGTTTCAAAATCGAGTTTATCAATATTTTCATAATTCATCTTTAACCATAGTCCCCAAAATTCATGCATTGAACTCAACAAGATTTTTTTCTCAATACTACCGAGACCTTTGAAATCTGTATCATATTTAATATATTGACAATAAAGGTTAAAAAGGTCTTCTTTTTTCTTGGTATCTGAATGCAATTTTTCTTCAATCTCTATCATTCTTTTTTCTTCAATTTCATCTCGAATATTTTTTATGGTATCAATATCAGTATACAATTGCAAATATGCTGGCATACTTTCTTTATTAAGAATAATCTGAGATAAACCTGGTTGGCCCTTTCTTGCACTTCTTCCAAACACTTGTTTTTCTACTCTAACGTTTCGAGGAAGAAACGTAACAAGTACGAATAGACCACCTGCTTCTACAACTGAATCCTCAATATCGATATCAGTTCCCCGGCCTGCTATGTTTGTGGCTACAATGATTTCTCCACCACGTAACATTTTCTCTATAATATGATCATCTTTATCATTTCTTGTGTATAATGATATTGTAAATTTACAGTTTGACGTCTGTAAATACGTTTTGATTTCGTCAGCAGTATTTATATCTTCACAGATTATCAACACGGCCCGATTTTTTCTGTAATGTGTTTCTGATATTTCTTTCTCTGTTGTAATTTGAATCTTATCCAGCCATTCCTGCTTAGATGAACAAACTACAGCTGGAATTTCACAGTGTTTTTTTCTGAGAATCGTTGGTATTTTTGATGTTGTCAAACTAAACCTTCTTTCCAGATACGATAATTCAGTATGACTGCCCAAGGTTCCTGAAACCCCAAATACGTTCTTTTGATATCTTTCAAAAAATGACTGATTTGACATAAAATTAGTAACAATAGTCATTTCACTTAACCTTTTCTCATGCTTAAGTTCTAAAAATTGGTGCAAGCCGTCACCCCATTTCGTTTCAAGTTCGACAACACCTGTCATATCAAAGTCTACAGGAACGATATCCTTGTCTGCTATAAGATATTCTCTTCCAAGTGTCATGTCCTTTGCAATGAAAGCATTTGCTATCCATGTTTGTATTCTATTTTTGCAAAAATCCATTAGATATGAAGGAATTTCATATAATTGCTCGTTTTTCATATCAATTTGTCCTCTTTTGTCGATGAAGGTTTCAATTTTACTTTGTATCAGAGCAGACAAACTATCTCTGTTTCCATAGAGTCTACTAACCATGCCTTCTCCAACCAGCAATATTGCGACATTGTTTTCTGCACAATTTGATTCAGAAGTATAAACACTACTTATGGACGATTCATTTACAGTTTGAAATATATCAAACGATATATCAAAGTTTGATTCTATCCATTGAAAGCACTCAAAAAGTTTGGTTTTTGTCAGAGTACTTCTGTACTTATTTGTTTTGCAACAGTCGACAGATATTTCATTAGATTCCAAGGTGAAGTTATTTGGTAATACCTTAGCCATTTCTAGTAAATATAAAAACTGTGCCGCTCCTGTATATTCCTCAACTGATGGCAAGTCAATCAAAGATGATAAAAGGACCTGAAATGGCTCTGGTTTACCAGCAAAATACTGTTGATTTTCTTCTGATCGAAAAACGTGATGACGAATAACCTCATTCCATATCATCATAAGTATTGGTTCTAGATGATGCATACCAGGTGATGCAGTTGATAGGTATGTAAAATGCATACCTTGATCTAGGAGTAAACAATCTACTTCGTCTACAATAACAATATTAAAGGATCGCTCTCCACGAACATTTTCCATTAAAAATTCTTGTCGTAATACGTCAGACGCAAACGACCCAATAGTTCCATAAACAACTTGATTTTGATAACATTTCAATCGCTCTGAAGTTTCAGTCGGTGTTAAATTACTAGCAACGGATACATCAAACTGTTCATAAAATGTTGTCCACTGTACAGAGTCTCTTTGTGCGAGAAGAGGAGAGCTCGAAACGATATCTACAGATAAATTTGACATGGCCAAAAAAATGGCAAACATTGCTATGATGCAAGTTTTTCCTTCGCCTGTGTTGATTTCTAATAAGCATCCGTTTTTATTGGCTTTAATAAGCATGCAAAGTGAAATCACTTGTGTATATCTTGGCCAATAATCCTGAGACGTTTTCACTCCTAGGCAAAATTCTGCAATGCAGGTGGACAATTCTTCATCAGTTATTCTTGTTATGCCTTTTGTCAATAATTCTCGTACACGTGTTTTGTTAACTCCTCTCCGATTTGTTTTTGTAGGATAACCAAATTTACGGATTCTTTCGTCCACACTAGACAGAACATTTTGTATTTCAATTTTTAACTCTTGACAAACTTGGTCATTTTTTTCCATTTCGTCCAGAATATTTTGATAACATCTGATATTTTCTCTCTTATACAAAGATTTTAACATAGTAACAATATCCTCGTCCTTTTTCAGAATCGATTCTTTTATCGTCATCTTGTTCGATAACACCTCTGATGACTGTAAACGAAACGAAAAAATGAAATGTAAAACTTGCTGTCCTTTGCTGCTGTCACAGTAAACATACCACAATAAGTACAAGATATCTTCAAACTCCCATATTTGGTTCGTGTTCATTAAATTCAACGTCATTTTGATGTGTTCGCATTCAAAACATAAGTCTAAAAGCGTTGTATAAAAGCGTTGCAAAATGCATCGTATGTGGGACCCAATTTTGAGTAACTGATCATCTCTTTTTAACAAAGCTAGTACATCGCATAATTTTCTTAATATAGTTGTATCTGAAAGAGTTTTGTCTTTGTAATTGTCTTGGCGGTGACGAAAATTTGTAAGAATATGAGTTAAGTGCAATTCTTTCGTATCAGCTAAATTTTCGTTATAAATACACACTAAAACAAGAGAAATCACACATAACTCGGTGTATGATGATTGTGCTAACTCCATTACTAAATCAAGCAAATTATACTTCTGCTTAGTCGGATGTGTACATTGTTCAAGTAACTTTGATATTAGAAACTTGTTGTTCGCTACCAAAGAATTCGTCGCAATATCGAACAGTTTTTCAGTTGGCATATCACATAGGTAAGCATATAAATCCCAAAGCCTTATCTCCTCACAGTAAAATCCATTTGTAAGATTAACGGGAATCATAACATTACAGCCAGAACTTTCACACACTAACGGTCTCCGTTGGTAGCTACTGAAACAACTGTCTATTAATGGGTTGATTCTGTGAACAAAACGAGTATGTTGTAAATCAGTACGGATGATCTTGTCCCTGTCTGAAATTTTTTTATTTCTTTTCCAGTTAATGATTTTTTCGAAAACTTCACCTTTTCTCCTATTCTGATTTTCTAATCTGTGATCAATTTTATCCATATTTTCAGTACTTAATTGTACCTTATTCAATTTTTTCTCTCTATGTTTACTCTTTTTGTGTTCCCTTTTATGTTCTCTGTTTCGTTCGCTTTGTTGTTCTTTCCACTGTTCTTCTGTATTTTGTTGTTCTCTCATTTGTAGTTTTAGCTGATGTTGTACTCTTTTCTGTTCTCCCTCCAGCTGTTCTCTCCTATATCGTTCTTTTTCCTGCTGTTCTCTAAAATGTCGTTTTATTTCCCTCTCATTCCTTTCGTACTGTTCTCGTTGTTGTTCTCTTTCCTGCTGTTCTCTACTTAGGCGTTCCCTTTCTCTCAACTCAATTTCATACTGTTCCCGTCGTTCCCTTTCCTGTTGTTCTCTCCTTTGTCGTTCCCTTTCTTTCAGTTCCATTTCGTATTGTTCTCGTCGTTCTCTTTCCTGCTGTACCCTCCATAGTCGTAATATTTCCCTCTGTTCTCTCTCCTGTTGTTCTCGGCGTTGTTCTCTTTCCTGCTGTTCTCTCCATTGTCGTTCTCTTTCTATCTGTTCTCTCCGTTCTTTTTCGCGTTGTTCTCTCCGTTGTTGTTCTCTCTGTTGTTGTTCTTTCCGCTGTTGTTCTCTTCGCTGTTGTTCTCTCCGTTGTTGTTCCCTCTTCTGTTGTTCTCTCTGTTGTTGTTCCCACCTCTGTTGTTCTCTCTGTTGTTCTCTCTTTAGTTGTTCTCTCTGTTGCTCCTTCCTCTTTTGTTCTCTCCGTTGTTTTTCCTTCCTTTCTCGTTCTCTTTCTCGTTCTCTTTGTTGTTCCCTTTGTTCTATTTCCCTGTGCTGTCTTTTTATCAAACAACCGGGACAGACATAACCTGTATCGGTTAAAATCCAGGAATCCCCACTGAAAAAATGTTCTACCTTTCTACCATTACAAAATGGTGCTTTATCAAAAGCCCTAACAGTCTTTGGAACAGTTCTTGTGCAATCAGTGCATGTTGGAATATTTCCCCAATTGATTAAATTGTCTATTGGCTCTGTTATGACTGCTTCTGCTACGTCTTTTACTGCTTTGACAGCTGCTTTTATTGGGTTTGTAAATTCATTTCCCATGACATCTATGTTACATAATGCCTCCTTTCTCCAGGTGTTTGTTCTGCAAAGCAAAAAAATACGTTAATAATGTAGATAAACTATGTAAATAGCATGAATTAACTGCAATGTGTTCATACCATAATTATTATGTCGAGAAAACAAATATAATCAAACTCTCGCATCATTGTTATTTGGTTCTTGAAATTTTTTCGACAACCTTTTAGGTTGTTTGACCCATGGGATGAAGGTGTAAAATTTTAGCAGGTACAAAGGAGAAAACACAATATAAAAATAGTCCCGATTGTCCGACATGTGATCTTTAAGTGCCTGGTTCATTGTGTTTCGATTACATTTTAGGATAACTTGACTTGAAGTGAAAAAAAGACCAAAAACAATTACAATTTCGTGTCAACATTATATGGGGATAATAAAAAATTACCGAACATAATTTTAAGGATCCGATATTTAAAAGGCAAAACGATAAAAACACTGCTAATTTGAAAAAGAGAATTTCTATTATACTTTCTATTATATTCTCATTTTACTGGTAAAAAAATTTCGTTACAATTCTGCATTTTTGGATATTTTCTACAAAATAAAAATACAAGCGGATTGGTCCACACGATGTTAACATATTGTGGAGAAATTTTCACAAAACGAAGAAAACAACAACAGTAGAATACCGAAGGAACAAAGCACGAGATTACATAAATCAAAGTCCACAGACAAGGCAAAAGCAAGAACACCATAAGACGGAAGACCAAAGACACCACATGCCCACAAAACACACGAACATTATATATACAACACAAAAAACTAAAGCACTAACAGTGTGAACTCTAAAACAACAGAGTGACATCAGGAAGAAAATGTTTTGTAAGTATTAACCTGTAGTTTAGGGAATCTAATTCAATAAAAAATCCAAACGTTCTATGGAGAAATTTCCCCACGTTGTAATTCGTGTATTGCCAGATGTAGGCATCCCGACTTGATGTAACGATATATTGTTGATGTTGCTTAAAACCCAAGTGGAGAAATTTCTCCACAAAACGATAATACATTGAACAACTTTTTATAAGAACACTTAAGAATCCATTTCACATAGTATATGCATGTTCATAGCAAAAAACTTGTAGATGCAATGAATTCGAAAACGATCAGCGTGGGAAAATGTCCCCACGAGGTAAACAACTTTTCATACTTCACATTTTAACATTAAAGATTAATTATTAAAAGTAAGGTGATGCAGGAGAACCTACAGTTGTTATTACTTAGTGGAGCAATTTTCCTAGGCAACTCGTAAAAACCTTTTAATATGCATGCAATGGCAGATAAAACTTCTTAGATTGTTGAAATTGAAATGACTGGGGAAAACTCCAAATGTGACAAATATATCATCAGTTATAAAATCAAGCATACATCACACCTGTTTTTCATCGTAGCATACTTTTCATTTTAAATCGGTTTTTGAAAAAAACATACATTTTTTAAAAGGGCAAAGGCTTTTTGAATGATACCTTTGATTCAAGAATTTATTTGATAAAACGACCGAAATTTAAGATTTTTCAATAAATCCGATTTTGTAAGTTTCTACAAGTGATTTATGTTACTTTGGGCATGATTAGTATCACAGTATGCTTGATTTCTGACTTTGACTGCAGACAAAATCTTAGTTACTTAAATAGACAAATTAAGATGTTTTTCTTTTTTTTCTTTTTTTTTTCTGGTCGAAGCTTGTACAAATAGAAATTAAAACTTGAACGTAGTGCAGAAGCTAAACAAGATGTCAATAACCTCTTATTTGTTTACTGGCAGACCATTGAAAATAAAGCAATTAAATTTATTTTTGTGCTATAAAAGGTGCAAGATCACGTATATCTAGCTTTTTTGATACAACATATTTTGTTGTGCCCAGTAACAGTCGAAAGGGTTATGCTGAAGGGCCAGGTCTTCCTATATCAAGTCTTTCGTCATATTAATCCAATCTCATGTTGAGGCTTGCACAAGAAAGTTCAGTATTTGAATTTGCGGTTTTTGGGACACCCGCGAAAACCATGAAGATGATTATA
This sequence comes from Modiolus philippinarum, assembly GCA_002080025.1. NCBI lineage: Eukaryota > Metazoa > Mollusca > Bivalvia > Mytilida > Modiolidae > Modiolus > Modiolus philippinarum. The sequence continues at coordinate 28,756 of MJUU01034413.1, forward strand.
CCACGAATAAAAATGAATTCACAGTATGTCAATGTTTTATCATTATTGAATATAATATGGACATGCAGCTACTTACTTTAAAGATGCAGATACTTGTAGTTCCTGTTCTGTTGGTAGAGATTAACACAAGAAGAAAGTTTCAGCACTTTTCAAATTATTACCAGTGGTTAAAAGTCAATTTTAAATTATCACTTGGCCATTTTACGATAAAATTTAGCGGCTGAATATCTGAATACTGCAATCCATATACATATTAAAACAAGTGTGGACCCTAACATGCCTAATAATTGTCTCACCCGTCCCTGCTTGGCTGCTAAATTAACGTGAAAAATCAAACGGATATATGAGAAAAGATGAAATGCTCAATAGACTGTAAAATTTGTGTCACTGACGAAAGCCATGTCGCATTACCAGAGTCTAACCCAAACACTTACCAGAAAAAAATCAAATATGATTTATCTCCCATTCAATATTTCGGGCAGCAATTATAATACTTTACTCATTTTTTCACGAGGTATACTACAAAATCTATGTAATTGTAGTTGTTATTTAATTAAACATATTACTGTCGAGCGTGTAGTTTGTACAGTATTTTTTTGAACAGAGCAAAAAACTGTCCCAAAAGCTGCTTAGTCAGGGATTTGTTCAACCTATATTAATTTCATCCCTCAAGAAATTCTATGGCCGTCACCATAACATCATTGAAAGATATGCAGGTCAGTATCCCAAATGTAAATGGACATTTTCAGCTAGATTCACGTCTTCCCGGATTTGACCGCCGACTTTGACATTTTCCTTGATTGACTCAATCACAGTGTGACGGGTGCTGTGAACAGAGCAGGACATGGTTACCCTTCCGGAGCACCTGATGTCAATCTAAGTTCCACTGGATTTCACACTGTGAGTGCCTTTGTTTTGAATGTTGTGATTTCTACTTTTGTGCTTTGTATCTGTCTAACGTCATTGTTTTCTGTGTCTAACGTCATTGTTTTCTGTGTTCTCGTTTTGGCCATGTTTTTCGACTTCGATTTTTGTAAATTTCACTCCTTTGTTCCTTTTGTATTCTACTGCCGTTGTTTGGAAAAGTAATTGTAATTTAATTATTTACTCTCCAATGTTATTGACCCAATCCCTGGTAATAACTAGGAAAATTGAAAATGAGCCCTTTTGATCACTTACAGCTTTGAAAAGGTAAAATCAACGGAAACTGTTGACTCAAAATCGAAGCTTACATCGCGAGGAATCCAAAGAAAAAAATCCTGTTGTAATCGCATGAAAAATAACAATGTAAGGTAATTTACACATTTTCAAGTCTGGCCATATCTGTCCCCTTATAGCGCGAAAAAATTTAAGGCTTGGCCAAATCTGTTGGCATTCTTCTGAAAGCTAATGTCAAGATGAAGTCAAAGAAACAAACCCCACTAAAATTTGATAAAAAAAAATACATATTTTGAAAAAATGGAATTTCACCCTATTCGATCCCTTATACATTTGTTGCTCGGAAACGGTAAGAGGTATGGCACATCTGATGACATCCTACTGAAAGCTTACAACAAGAGGAATTCAAAGAAAAAAATTCCATTGAAATCCGTTTGAAAATTTTTTTTTTAGATAATCAGTACTTTTGCAATTATGGCCTCCTCATTAATCTGAACGGAAACCAGATACTGAAAATCTGATGATCGAGCTCTATGCTAGTATTTTTTAAGGATCTAGTGCAAAAAACTGCATCAAAATCGGACAAAAAATGAAAAAGTTCGATTTTTAAGATTTTCCCTTTTTGGGCCCCATTTATCTCATAAACGGTTGATGGGACCCGAAATATGTTGGCATATTACTGATTGGAAATTTCCCCAGGAACACAATGAAATACTTCCTTTCAAACTCCGATAAGTAATAAATATTCTATAGCCAAATATAAAAAAATACCTAATATTCCCCTTGGATGTATTCTGGTCATGTTTCAGTCTCATTGAAATCTCGTTTTAAAATAATCTAATACTTTAAAATTTTGACTCCCTACAAGAGTACATCCTTAAAAACGGATGGGGCCACAATAACCAGAACTAATTTAAAGTTTTGTCCCAATGAAAATTTCATAAAGATTGACTAACTGGAACTATAGATATTGGCCAAAAAACAAGTGTCTACAGACAACAACGACGACGACAATGACGACAACAGCAACCATGCCATTATACAGTAGCCCTTACAGGAAAAACGATCAGTCACCCGTCATCCGTTCGTCAGGGAGCAGTCAGAGGTCAGTCAGCGATCAGTTAATTAACGTGACGACTTGTTATTCGTCTAACCCGTCAATTGACGTGAAACGTTACGGATGACGAGATCCCTATTCGTCCAGCTCGCGTCCAGATTCGTCCATATATCACGTGATGTCTCGCGTTAAAAATTTTGCGAAATATAGATTCGTTTCACTCAGTATATACACGATCGGTACATCATCGCAACAGATCAATTATAATGTTAATAAATAATTGCCTATCATATTTTTTTTTTCATTTTCATGGAGTTTTTAATAATATAAAGTTCGAAAGGAACTGCTGCATTTTTAAATATATATGTAATGGAATTTAAAAAAAAAACTAATGTGTATAAGAAAAGTTTTACACTGGCTGGTAGATTTGCACTGAGTAATTTTTTATCACATTTTTTTCATTTTCAAGGAATTTTCAACAGAATAATGTGTAAAAGGAATGTTCTGCATTGACCAGTGTATATGCAAAGACTAAAATGAAGATTCGTAATATTTTTTTTTTTTTAATTTCAGTGAATTTTAAACAAAATAATGTGTAAAAGGGAAGCTTCGCATTGACCGGTGTATATGTAATGACTAAAATGAAGATTCATGAGTAAGTTTTTATCACATTTTTCATTTTCATGGAATTTTTAACAAAATAATATGTAAAAGAAAGTTTCACACTGACCGATGAATATGTAATGACTAAAATGAAGATTCATAAGTAATTTTTTATCACATTTTTTTCATTTTCATGGAATTTTTAACAAAATAATGTTTTAAAGGAAAGTTTCCCACTGACCGGTATATATGGAATGACTTAAATGAAGATTCATCAGTAATTTTTTATCACATTTTTTCATTTTCATGGAATTTTCAACAAAATGATGTGTAAAAGGAAAGTTTCGCACTGACCGGTATATATGTAACGACTAAAATGAAGATTCATAAGTATTTTTTTTTTTAACATTTTTTCAATTTCAGTGAATTTTTAACAAAATAATATGTAAAAGGAAAGTTTAGCACTGACTGGTGTATATGTAATGACTAAAAAGAAGATTCATAAGTAAATTTTTATCACATTTTTTCAGTTATATTGAATTTTTAACAAAATAATTTTCTCACTGACCGGTATATATGTAATAACTTAAATGAAGATTCATCAGTAATTGTTTATCACATTTTTTTCATTTTCATGGAATTTTCAACAAAATAATGTGTAAAAGGAAAGTTTTGCACCGACCGGTATATATGTAATAACTAAAATGAAGATTCATAAGAAATTCTTTTCTACATTTTTTCACTTGCATGGTATTTTTAACAAAATAATATGTAAAAGGAAAGTTTCGCACTGACCAGTGAATATGTAATGACTTAAATGAAGATTTATAAGTAATTATTATTATATTTATTGATTTTCATGTAATTTTTTAACAAAATGATGTGTAAAAGGAAAGTTTGGCATTGACCAGTGTATATGTAATAATTAAAATGAAGATTCATAAGAATTTTTTTTATACATTTTTTCATTTTCTTGGAATTTTCAACAAAATAATATGTAAAAGGAAAGTTTCGCACTGACCGGTGTACATGTAATGACTAAAATGAAGATTCATCATTAATTTTTTTATCACATTTTTTCATTTTCATGGAATTTTTTCAACAAAATAATGTGTAAAAGGAAAGTTTTGCATTGACCGGTGTATATGTAATGACAAAATGAAGATTCATAAGTAATTTTTTATCATATTTTTTATTTTCATGGAATTTCTAACAAAATGATGTGTAAAAGGAAAGTTTTGCACTGACTGGTGTATATGTAATTACTAAAATGAAGATTAATAAGTAATTTTTAATTATTTTTTTGATTTTCATGGAATTTTTTAACAAAATGATGTGTAAAAGGAAAGTCTTGCATTGACCGTTGTATATGTAATGATTAAAATGAAGAATCATAAGTATTTTTTTATACATTTTTCATTTTCATGGAATTTTTAACAAAATAATATGTAAAAGGAAAGTTCCGCACTGTCGTGTACATTTGTAATGACTAAAATGAAGATTTACAAGTGATCTGTTATCACATTTTTATGGAATTTTGAACAAAATAGTTTGTAAAAGGAAAGTTTCCCCCTTACCAGTCCATTTGAAATTACAAAAATGATTAGTTGATTCCCGGAAATTGATCGATCGTTTTATTATTTTCTTCATTTTCGTGGAGTTCTTAATAAAGTAAGGGACATTTTACTTTTGATTTTCAATTAATGCATTCTTTTTATATCAAACTAAAGTATAAACTGTTCCCAGTCACTGTCAAATGTTATCACGATTGAATTCGTTTCGTTTCATTGGAAAATTTAAATTATCTTTTAATCTATTGATTATTTTGCATATCATTTAATGACGAGTCCTCTCTCGTCAATTGACGAATTGTATTCGTCAAATGACGAGTACCTGGACGTGAGCTGCTATGGACATGAATCGATTCGTCCCGTCCCGTCCCGTCCCGTCACGTTCCCGTCAGCAATCCGTTCACGTCCCGTCAGCAATCCGTTTCGCGTTCGTCAAACGGTAAGGGCTACGTTGCACAGTACTGTACGGGCTCAAATTTTTCGCGGTCGTATTTTATATGGTTGATGGCTGGACACTTATTTTAATCAATTATATACATGGAAAAGATTTGAATGTTATGCAAGATGGATGGCTTATATATGTAGTTTTGTTGCTTTCTAACTGGTATAAAATACCTGAATACCGAACACTTACAATTTAGTTTCTGCACTAAAAATTTATGTAACAGATCATTTGATTGGTCAAAACTAACCGCCACTTACACTATATATATGCGTATGCCTCGAACCATGTAGGTTCTCTTTATGAATGGTTCTTTGTCCACATACAACTACTTTAAATATAAATACAAAACGAAATTGTTTAATTGCATTAGAATCGCAATAACAGTACATTATTTGCATGTCCGGGGTCGTCAATCTTGATTTGACAGTCAACAATATCTGTTAACAGGCTTTGCTACGCGTAGTCTGTGAACTGCATTTTTTACCGTCAAATCTACGATTGACACCCTAGACTTTTAAACAAGAGGCTCTTAAGAGCCTGTATCGCTCACCTGGACCATGGCAGATACATTTATTTTAATAAGTTTCTAGGTCATTAAGCTCATTTTCTATGTAACCTTTATGTCACAAAATGACGCAACATTTAACTATTTCCAGTAACGTCTACAATTTTAAAAGAGCACTTAATAAGATGCATGGATGCTATGTACAGTTAAATTCTATTAATCGGTTACTAGAAAATGATTTTTGTATGCATCTCCCAAAGTTTTAAATGGTAAACTAGTTTTGTCGCTGGCGGCCATGTTGGATGATTGATCAACATAGCATCTCATTAATAACAACCATTCCATGTTAGCTTCATATCCAAACTTCCCTTCACTAGAAGATCTCTGTATGCTTTTTCCCATAGGGTCAAATGTAAAATTAATTTCACCTATTTCGGTCATGTTGGATGACCATCAGCACCGAAGTAGCAACACTTGGTCTGAACTTCATAAGAATCATTCATGCCATGTTTAAACATGTTAAAGTTAATCCATTTATCGACACTCTAAAAGAAGATCTTTGTATGCAATTCCCATCGGGTCCAATGTTGCAAACTTAGTCCCCTACTGGCAACCATCTTGGAGGGCGGATAACATATATATATAAACTGTCTTGTAAATCCAGTCAACGTGGAAACTTGCCCATCTCCTGTGTGAGACTAAAATGATGTAAAATAGAGTGAAGCACAAATTTATTTTGACACGTAATATGAGACTTTAATATATTAATTAACCGAAATTTCAACAGGTCATTGGTGGTCTAGTGGTAGCGTGTCAGACCCTCAACCCTTAGAACAGAAGGGGTTCGAATCCCACTGGAATCAACAAAAAATTAATATTTAATATTTAAAAACTTTTGTATCAAAATAAATTTGTGCTTCACTCTATTTTACATCCCTAATTTGGTCTCACACAGATATGGCGGGAGAAGTGTAATCTGTTATATATGATATGGGTGAATTTTAATTATATAATGTGTGGTGTGCGTCCTATATCATTAAAAAAACAGTGACTATCCAATCAGCACTGGATTTTGGCCTGTCAATGACAACGATTGAGCGGTTGTTATTACAAGAAATTCCCTGTTTTAATTCTCTCTGATCTCTCTGCCAAAGTGTTGATAGTACAGAAATTGGCTGCCTGAGATAATTGACACTTTCACAGAAGGAATTAGAATTAAGAGCATCATACATAAGACATAAATAAACTTCTTTGATACATATGTATATTAAAAAAGAACTGTATTTTATCAAATGAATATTGAACTGAAATTCAGTAAGATTTTTTTTCATTGCCAAATAACTCAGAAACAAATTCTTGTATGATGTTTCTACGCATATTCTTTAAAACTTGTTTTGGATGTGGCCCCTACCGTTTCCGAGTTAAGGATCAAAAGGGTAAATTGGGTGTATTCACATATTTGACTGTAGAATGTTATCATTTATCGGATTTTGATGGGATTTCTCTCAATGTACTCCTTAGAAAACTTTCAATCTGGAACATGCAACGGAGTTTACCTTGCATGTACCGTTCACGAGACAAATGGGCCCAAGAGGGGCGAATTACAAAAAAAAACTTTTTTTTTTATTTTAAGTCCGATTTTGATACAGTTTTTTTTTTTGCAATAGATTCAATATGAAAAATTAACATAGCGCTGCACCATCAGTTTTTTGATAACTTGCTTTCTTTCCAAGCTATGAGGGGCCCAACGAGGCCAAAATTGCAAACATGATGAGTACGTTTTTTTTTTACTTTTCATCTGATTTTACGGGATTCATTTTGCTTTGGATTTCACTAACTGTAGTTTTTCAGTAGTATTTCAACAGATTTGGCGCAGTTCTTACCGTTTCTGAGCTATAATGGGTCAAAGGGGTCAAAATTATAATTTTTAAAAGCGTATGAAATCTTTATTTTATATCAGATTTTGATGTGATTTTTTTTGTTCTTTGGATACCTCTCATTGCAAGCTTTCAGTTGGTAGTCAACAGATTTTGCTTAGCTCTTACGATATCCTATTAATAAGAAATTAAAAGGGCTAATTTTTATTTTCACTAGTTTGTGTCCAGTTAATAAATGTCTCAATGTCCTTATTGTGTCCAGCAAACTACTGTGTCCACATTCATTTTTGTTAACACTTGTTCAAATTTCAGTGGTCGACATGTTGCGGTCGTATCATGCTGCGCTCAGCGAAGCCCTTTATTTACTATTGACTCGATGAGTGCCCTGTTGTTGTTTATATGTTGTGATTGTCTTCTGTTCAGTCTTTTTGTCGGGCAACGGATGACATAGGTAACATTTTGCCAGTTAATTCTATGTTTGTTGACGATCTCGCGTCCATGACTTGAAAAACATGGATGTAGCATTGTTCGACATCCAGCTATGAATTCCGCTCAAACCGATGCTAGGGGCCGTCCTGAACTTACTGTGAGGTATGAGCTAAGCTCATTATTGAAGGCCTCATGGTGACTTAGTGACTGCAAGATGAAGAACAACAATAAAAACGTTGTTCCTTTGCTTGGTAATCGTAGAGACTTTGTCTCATGTGCACCTACTCCATACCCTTTCATTGTTTATATATGACTGTAGCTTGTCTCTACTGCAGTGTGGAGTCGGTAAAAAGATTCCCCGTGAGAGAGATGTATGCTCTCTATACATTTCATTCATTGTGTACTTGTTCGTGAGAGAATTTCTCATATGGATATACTATCATACTTTCAAAATATAAAAAATATAAAAAATACCAAAATTGCATAAAAAAATAGTACATTTAGTTATGCTGTACACGTGTTTCAAGGAGTAACCTCGCATCAGCAGCATTAAAATCAAATAATATGGAAAGCCATAATTATAATTAAAGTTTGGCATTAATCATTTTTATTATTTCGAAATGTAATTTTTCATAGTGCAAAATCTTACTAATAACTAAATGCCGCAGTTACTGTGAATTTACTTTCTGCATATGCGCATTTCGATAACTTATGTCTCATCAGTGCAGATAAAATCTAAACATTTGGAAGACCAGAAACTCAAATATGTCTAAAAACTGATAGAGAACAAATAACTAATATGATCTAAATGTAAAGCCAAAATCAGCTGAGGACAGAGCTTTGCATGAGGGAGATACTCCTTAGTTTTCAACAAAATTTACAAAAATTTAGATATTGAAAGGTTCCAATTCATTAAAACTATAAACTCATTAAACTCATTAAACTGACAGACCCAACCCTTCTCTGCTACCTTATTTAAATACATTTATTATTATTACTGGAAAAATCATTCACAAGAGAAGACTGGAACATCCCATATCAACTAATAATCATATGACTAAAATGATAATGTAAGGAAAACTATGTATTAAATATTAAGTCAATGTTCTGGAAAAATCTACATGTTCTAAGGTGTAATAACATTGACCATTGTTTATTGTTAACAAGTTGCATAACTAGGCCAAACAAATTACATAACATTACGGCCTTAGAAAATAAAAACAATGAATACAATGCATTATAGAATGTTAACAATATATAATTACCTATAACTCCCCCCCCCCCCAAAAAAAAATGTTTGAATGAAATGAAAAACATTTAAAAGCAAACAAATCTATTTACAATAAGGTGTCTTGAAAAAAATTAACTCTTGACAATGCATCTGCAATGACATTGTCTTTTTCTTTGATATGTCTAATGTCTAGACTAAAACCTTGTAAAGTCAAACTCAAAAACATTTTTTTCAATGGTGGAGTAATTTCGCTGGTCTTTATTAAATTTTCTAGAAAAATAACAAATAGGATTGTTTATGCCATCTTTTCCTTTTTGTAATAAAACACCACCAGCAGCAACATCACTGGCATCTACTGCTAATTTAAATTGACAATCAAAATTAGGTGTTGTTAAGTCTGGCGCAATTTCTAGGATGGCTTTTAGTTCTTCAGCTGTTTCATTACAACTTTTAGACCAAATGAACTTTACATTTTTTCTCAATAATTTAGTTAAAGGCTCACTAATAGAAGAGAAGTTTTGACCAAATTTTCTATAAAATCCAGCCATTCCCAGAAAACGCATCAATTGTTATTATTCTCAGGTTTAGGAAAACTAGAAATAGCACTTATTTTAGCATCAATAGGTTTTACCTGACCCTGACCTACAACATGTCCTAAATAGTTTACATAAACACATCCAAATTCACTCTTGGAGAGGTTGACTGTTAACATAGCACTGCTCAAACAAAAAAAGTTCGAAGTATCTGAAGATATTCTCCAAAGTGTCACTAATTATAAGAATGTCATCGATGTATGCTTCACAACCATAAATACCAGAAATCAAACTGTTGATGTGACGCTGAAAAGTTGCCGGCGAATTTTTCATGCCAAAAGCCATCACTTTGTATTGGAAAAGTCCATCGGGTGTAACAAGAGCAGATAGTTCTTTTGCACGTTCTGTAAGAGGAACTTGATAAAATCCTTTCAATAAGTCAACTTTTGTTATGTTTTCAGCATTTCCAATTTTATCAATACAGTCATCAATGCGTGGAATTGGAAACGAGTCAGTTTTTGTAACACTGTTTAATTTTCTATAGTCCGTTTCAGCCGATATGGATGCTGTTTTATCGGTACTGAATCACCAACATCAACGTCATGAAATATTTATCATGTCATGGTGGAATGTCCGGAAACAAATGTTCAAATTCACGGAGTAACTGCTTCAACTGGTCATTTTGAATCGTTGGTAAGTGTTGAAGTTTCGAATCCAAATCTTGAGGAATCTGTGTGATAGATGGCGAATCAATCTTTTCACAAAAGTCATTTTCAGAATTGTCAGGGTCAACACTAACTATATTTATAAAATGTACAATGTTTGTACTATTTCTATCTATATAAGGTTTTATCATATTAACATGACACAACCTATTATGTCTACATCTGTCAGGTGTTTTAATAATATAATTTAAAGCACTCAGTTTCTTTGCCAAAATATATTGGCCAAAATATCTGCCTTCAAGTGGCTTTCCAGGAACAGGGAGTAAAACAAATACTTTATTACCAGGGTAAAAATAACGTTTTACAGACCTTTGATCATACTTAGCTTTCATAGATTCTTGACTAGATTTAAGATTTTTATTGGCTAGTTCACACGCTTTAACAAGTTTAGTGCGAAAGTCTGAAACATAATCAAGGAGATTTAAGTGTTTTTTTTTTATCAACTAAAAAGTTTAGTGGGCCCCTAACTGTATGTCCAAAAACTAATTCAAATGGACTAAAACCTAATGATTCCTGGACTGCTTCTCTTACAGCAAATAAAAGAAAAGAAATCGCTCTAAGGCTCCTTGACTTTTAGGGTGATATGCAGATGATCTATACTGTTTAATGCCTAATTCATACGTTACTTGCTGAAAAAAGCTGACATAAAGTTTGAACCTTGATGTGATTGAATAGATTTAGGTAGGCCAAGCAATGTGAAAAATTTAGTTAAAGCAATAACTATTGTCTTAGTCTTTATATTTCTTAAAGGAATAGCTTCAGGGAACCTTGTTGATGCAGAAATGATAGTTAACATGTACTGATTACCAGATTTAGTTTTTGGTATAGGAACTTCACAATCTATTAATATTCTACAAAATGGCTCCTCAAAGACAGGCATAGGTTAGAGAGGTGCTTTTGGGATAACTTGGTTTGGTTTCCCTACTAACTGATATGTATGACAAGACTTGCAGTAATTGGAGACATCTTTTCTAAGATCAGGCCAATAAAAATAATTCTATATTTTGTTGTAAGTCTTTTTAATACCTAAGTGTCCTGACAAGGGAGTATCATGGGCCATGCTTAATATTTCAGCTCTATACACCTTTGGTACTACAATTTGATAGTTTACTGCCCATTCTGCATCAGCAGATCCATCAGAAGGTCTCCATTTGCGCATAAGAAGACCATTTTTGGTGAAGTAAGTGACAGGTTCTTGCAAAGACTCACTTTTATCAACAGCCCTATTAAAAAGACATGGAATTTCAGGGTACTTATGTTGCTCACTGCTTAATGTAGACATAGAAAAACCATCACTTTGAATCAATGAACTATCAGAAAACTCTAAGGGCTTGCTTGTTTGGTTACCAACATCACTAAGCTGACTCATAAATGTATCCGACAAATCAAAACCATCAGTGCTATTTTCATCAATTTTCTGAGCTTCAACACACTTTTTTTTCATTGCACGAGTTACTGCACAGGCAGGATACAACTCAGAAAACTCCTCTTTAGCAGAATCAGGAATTTAATCAAAAGAAGGCTTGTCTGTCACAATAGGATTTCTTTGAACTTTATCCCGAGCTAACTCATTACAAAGAAGAAGTTGCACACCTTCAAAGGGCAATGATGACTTAATAACTAAGGTCACAGGTCCAGAAACAATATCCGAATACTAATAAACATTATGGAGAGGAATAGCATATTACCACTGGAATCTACCCCTTTAATGAGAACATTTCTACCAGTACTTGAAATATCATTAAACGGCAGGGTTTCCGCCAACAAAAGAGACTGAGAGGCTTCATTATCTCTTAGAATTCGAATAGAGGTAGAATTACAAAAATCACTCGAAAGCGACACAAAAACCATCACTAATAAATGGTTCAAAAATCTCCATAATGGGGCTAGATGGGGATTAGACCTCGACCTTACCAACAGGATCAGAAACAGACTTAACCTCAGAAAAAGAACTATGCGCATCTGAATCAAAATGAGGCAAACCTTGTGACGACTCAACAAAAACCACTGGGTTTAACTTCACTTTCCTTCCTTTGCTTTAACCTATAACACTCAGATATCAGATTGCCTTCTTTCTTACAATAATTACACAAAATCGACTTAAATGGCTTCTGTGACTGTGGGCGAGGATAAGACTTGCTGGCTTTTGCTAGGTGCCGGTACCACTGGCTTTTGCTAGTGCCGGTAATAAGTCCGGCTATCCCGAGTTTCTATCGTTATTTATGTTTGTCTCTTGTTTTAATTTTTGTTTTTCTGATGAAGTTTGCTTGTAAATTGTGGCATGTGATTGTAGTTCCTGGCTATTGTAGGTGTTTGCTGTTTTCCTGTTTTTGTAATTTGACGAGCTATTTACTGGACGTGGCCTACTATTAACTTCATTTGTAGGTTTGGGTGAAAAATTTTGATTTCTGAAAAAATTCTGTGGTTTATTAAAAAAATTGTGTTTTATGTGTAAGTGAAAGATCATCAACTAAATGTGCAGCAATTTCCAAAGTTTCAGCTTTTTGTTCATCAATAAAAGTTTTAATGTCAGTACTAATGCACCTTTTAAATTCTTCAATTAAAACTAGCTGACGTAATTTCTAATGATTGTTATTTATTTTTTTTATGAACACCAACGATCAAGTAGTTGCTCTTTTGTTTTAGCAAACTATATATAGGTTTGGTCACTCTGTTTTTCTACATTCCTAAATTTTTGGCGGTAAGCTTCGCGGACCAGTTCATAGGCTTTAAAAATTAACTCTTTTACAGTGTCATAATCTAAAGCCTGATCTACTGACAAATGAGTATATATTTCCCTGGCCTTATCAATTAACACACTTTGTAATAACATTGACCAATTGTGTTTTGGCAACTTTAAATTTTCAGCTATTTTCTAAAAATGCAGAAAATATTTGTCAACATCCTTTACTTGAAAAGGAGCGATCAACCTAATATTTTTGGCAACATCAAAAGTCTAAGAATTCTGAGAAAGTGGTTGATTCTTTTCGGCTAATTCCATTTTTTTTTTTTTTTTCATTTCTAATTGAAAATGGAGCTATCCCGAGTTCCTACAGTCCCTGGACCAGTCAACATTCCCATTTTTGCGATCCGTCACCGATCAGTCATGTTTCAAAAGGCATCCGTCAGATCATTCATCAGTCCGCATTCCTCCGTCAGGAGTCATCGTTCCTAAGCCACAGGTTGTTTGTACTCGTCATCTGTCATCCGTCACTGTTCAGCATTCAGCCAATCAGATTGCATTAGTCATCCGTCACCCGTCATTTTTTATTTCAATTCAGGTTAATTAAAATATAGGAATGCTAGTGTTTTTGTAGTGATAATACATCGGCGTGCGAATGCCGAGAGAAAAAAAAAATATGGAACATAGAATAAAAATAAATCAATTTTTCTTTGAAATTCTATTTTCATAAAAAAATATGTGAATTCTTATCTATAAATTTAATGACACATTTAACGGGAAATGAAATGAATATTTGGAGGATCTATTAGTAATTTTTATCACACTTTTTTCATTTATATGAAATTTTTCACATAATAATGTGTAAAAGGAAAGTTAAGCAATGACCAGTGTCTATGTAATGACTAAAATGAAGATTCATAAGTAATTTTTTATCCCACTTTTTCATTGGCATGGAATTTGAACAAAATAATGTGTAAAAGGAAAGTTTCGCACTGACCGGTGTCTATGTAATGACTAAAATGAAGATTTATCCCATTTTTTTCATTTTCATGGAATTTTAACAAAATAATGTCTAAAAGGAAAGTTTTGCCCTGACCGGTATACATGTAATGACTAAAATGAAGATTCATCAGTAATTTTTTTCCCACATTTTTTCATTTTCATGGAATTTTGAACAAAATAATGTGTAAAAGGAAAGTTTCGCACTAACCGGTATATATTTAATCACTAAAATGAGGATTTATCAGTAATTTTTTTATCCCATTTTTTCATTTTCATGGAATTTTGAACAAAATAATGTGTAAAAAGAAAGTTTCGCACTGACCGGTATATATTTAAAGACTAAAAAAAAGATTTATCAGTAATTTCTTATCACATTTTTTTCATTTTCATGGAATTTTGAGGAAATAATGTGTAAAAGGAAAGTTTCGCAATGACCGGTGTCTATGTAATGACCAAAATGAAGATTCATAAGTACTTTTTCATCCCATTTTTTCATTTTCATGGAATTTTGAATAAAATAATGTGTAAAAGGAAAGTTTCGCACTGACCGGTATATATTTAATGACTAAAATGAAGATTTATCAGTAATTTTTTATCCCAATTTTTCATTTTCATGGAATTTTGAACAAAATAATGTGTAAAAGGAAAGTTTTGCACTGACCGATGTCTAAATAATGACTTAAATGAAGGTTCATAAGTAATTTTTTATCCCATTTTTTCATTTTCATGCAATTTTGAACAAAATAATGTGTAAAAGAAAAGTTTCGCACTGACCGGTATATATTTAATGACTAAAATGAAGATTTATCAGTAATTTTTTCTCACATTTTTTTCATTTTCATGGAATTTGGAGCAAAATAACGAGCAAAAGGAAAGTTTTGCACTGACCAGTATATATTTAATGACTAAAATGAAGATTTATCAGTAATTTTTTTTATCACATTTTTTCATTTTCATTGAATTTTTAGCAAAATAATGTGTAAAAGGAAAAATTTGCACTGACCGGTGTCTATGTATTGACTAAAATGAAGATTCATAAGTAATTTTTTATCTCATTTTTCCATTTTCATGGAATTTTAACAAAATAATGTGTTAGGGGAAAGTTTCGCACTGACCAGTCTCTATGTAATGACTAAAATGAAGATTCATAAGTTATTTTTTCTCCCATTTTTTTCATTTTCATGGAATTTTGAACAAAATAATGTGTAAAGGAAAGTTTGGCACTGACCGGTATATATTTAATGACTAAAATAAGATTTATCAGTAATTTTTTTATCCTATTTTTTCATTTTCATGGAATTTTTAGCAAAATAATGTGTAAAAGGAAAGTTTCGCACTGACGGGTGTCTATGTAATGACTAAAATGAAGATTCATAAGTAATTTTTTATCCCAATTTTTCATTTTCATGGAATTTTGAACAAAATAATGTGTAAAAGGAAATTTTTGCACTGACTGGTGTCTATGTATTGACTAAAATGAAGATTCATAAGTAATTTTTTATCATATTGTTCCATTTTCATGGTATTTTAACAAAATAATATTTTAAAGGAAAGTTTTCACTGACCGGTTACATGTACTGACTAAACTGAAGATTAATAAGTATTTTTTCATTTTCATGGAATTTTGAACAAAATAATGTGTAAAAGGAATGTTTCGCACTGACCGGTGTCTATGTATTGACTAAAATGAAGATTCATGAGTAATTTTTTATCCCAATTTTTCATTTTCATGGAATTTTGAACAAAATAATGTGTAAAAGGAAAGTTTCGCACTGACCGCTGTCTATGTAATGACTAAAATGAAGATTCATAAGTATTTTTTCATCCCATTTTTTCATT
>MJUU01034413.1:44511-62277 GCA_002080025.1 Modiolus philippinarum
GCACTGACCGGTATATATTTAATGACTAAAATGAAGATTTATCAGTAATTTTTTTATCACCTTTTTTTCATTTTCATGGAATTTTGAACAAAATAATGTGTAAAAGGAAAGTTTCGCACTGAAGGGTGTCTATGTAGTGACTAAAATGAAGATTCATAAGTAATTTTTTATCCCAATTTTTCATTTTCATGAAATTTTGAAGAAAATAATGTGTAAAAGGAAAGTTTCGCACTGACCGGTGTCTATGTATTGACTAAAATGAAGATTCATAAGTAATTTTTTATCATATTTTTCCATTTTCATGGTATTTGAACAAAATAATGTTTTAAAGGAAAGTTTTCACTGACCGGTTACATGTACTGACTAAACTGAAGATTAATAAGTATTTTTTCATTTTCATGGAATTTTGAACAAAATAATGTGTAAAAGGAAAGTTTTGCACTGACTGGTATATATTTAATGACTAATATGAAGATTTATCAGTAATTTTTTATTATATTTTATCATTTTCATGGAATTTTGAACAAGATAATGTGTAAAATGAAAGTTTCGAACCGACCGATGTCTTTGTAATGACTAAGATGAAGATTCAAAAGTAATTTTTTCATCCTATATTTTCATTTTCATGGAATTTTAAACAAAATAATGCTTAAAAGGAAAGTTTCGCACTGACCGGTATATATTTAATGACTAAAATGAAGATTTATCAGTAATTTTTTTATCCCATTTTTTAATTTTCATGGCATTTTGAACAAAATAATGTGTATAGGAAAATTTTGGACTGACCGGTATATATTTAATAACTAAAATGAAGATTTATCAGTTATTTTTTATCACATTTTTTCATTTTCATGGAACTTTGAACAAAATAATGTGTCGCACTGACCGATGTCATTGTAATGACTAAAATGAAGATTCAAAAGTAATTTTTTTATCCTATATTTTCATTTCATGGAATTTTAAACAAAATAATGTTTAAAAGGAAAGTTTCGCACTGACCGGTATATATTTAATGACTAAAATGAAGATTTATTAGTAATTTTTTTATCACATTTTTTTCATTTTCATGGAATTTCGAACAAAATAATGTGTAAAAGGAAAGTTTCGCACTGACGGGTGTCTATGTAATGACTAAAATGAAGATTCATCAGTAATTTTTTATCCCAATTTTTCATTTTCATGGAATTTTGAACAAAATAATGTGTAAAAGGAAAGTTTTGCACTGACTGGTGTCTGTGTATTGACTAAAATGAAGATTCATAAGTAATTTTTTATCATATTTTTCCATTTTCATGGTATTTTAACAAAATAATGTTTTAAAGGAAAGTTTCGCACTGACCGGTGTCTATGTATTGACTAAAATGAAGATTCATAAGTAATTTTTTATCACATTTTTCCATTTTCATGGAATTTTAACAAAATAATTTGTTAGGGGAAAGTCTCGCACTGAAGGGTGTCTATGTAATGACTAAAATGAAGATTCATAAGTAATTTTTTATCCCAATATTTCATTTTCATGGAATTTTAAACAAAATAATGTGTAAAAGGAAAGTTTCGCACTGACCGCTGTCTATGTAATGACTAAAATGAAGATTCATAAGTATTTTTTCATCCCGTTTTTTCATTATCATGGAATTTTGAACAAAATAATGTGTAAAAGGAAAGTTTTGCACTGACCGGTATATATTTAATGACTAAAATGAAGATTTATCAGTAATTTTTTATTATATTTTATCATTTTCATGGAACTTTGAACAAGATAATGTGTAAAATGAAAGTTTCGCACTGACCGATGTCTTTGTAATGACTAAAATGAAGATTCAAAAGTAATTTTTTTATCCCAAATTTTCATTTTCATGGAATTTTAAACAAAATAATGCTTAAAAGGAAAGTTTCGCACTGACCGGTATATATTTAATGACTAAAATGAAGGTTTATCAGTAATTTTTTAACCCATTTTTTCATTTTCATGGAATTTTGAACAAAATAATGTGTATAGGAAAATTTTGGTCTGACCGGTATATATTTAATAACTAAAATGAAGATTTATCAGTAATTTTTTTATCCCATTGTTCATTTTCATGGAATTTTGAACAAAAATAATGTGTAAAAGGAAAGTTTTGCACTGACCGATGTCTTTGTAATGACTAAAATGAAGATTCATCAGTAATTTTTTTATCCTATATTTTCATTTCATGGAATTTTAAACAAAATAATGTGCAAAAGGAAAGTTTTGCACTGACCGGTATATGTTTAATGACTAAAATGAAAATTTATCAGTATTTTTTTAATCACATTTCTACATTTTCATGGAATTTTTAGCAAAATAATATATAAAAGGAAAGTTTTGCACTGACCAGAGTCTATGTATTGAATAAAATGAAGATTCATAAGTAATTTTTTATTCCATTTTTTTATATTAATGGAATTTCAAACAAAATAATATGTAAAAGGAAAGTTATGCACTGACCGGTATACATGCTTTGTTTTTGGTCGTTTTAACCTGGATATGGGATCGATGTTGTCTCCTTGACATTTACCCCATTTGCTTTCTTTTTCATATGTAATGACTAAAATAAAATATACCTAAGTATTTTTTTAATCACATTTTTTCATGTTCTTGAATTGCTAAGAACTATCAGCCCGGGACTATCAGATACATGTATCGATAATGACTTTCGATCTTACTAGGAATTATAAATCAACGCTCGGTGAGATTCGTTTCGCCGGTAATTTTTCAATTTACCTGTATCAGTCATCCGTCACCGATCATCCGTGCATAATTAATTAGTTTTCTTTCTATTCGTCATCCGTCATGATTCAAGAGTCAAGAGTCGTTTCATGCATAAGTCATCAGTTAATTTTACTATCCATCAGCCGTCAAAAGTCATGATTCAGCGATCATTCAGCGATCACTCACCAGTCAACGATCAGTCAAAATGGAATTTTGACTGATCCAGGGACTGTATCGTTGTCCATGTTTGTCTTTTGTCATTTTATTGTTTTTCTCGTGCGGTTCCCTGGTGGATTGTGGCATGTGATTGTAGGTGTTTCCTGTTATCTTTCTTATATTAACCTCTTTTTCTAATTTTAATTTTCTTTCTTCTCTTTCTCTTTCTCTTTCCAATTCTTATTTTCTTATTTCTAATTCCTTTTGAATTTCTAATTTTCTAATTTCCAATTCAGGTTTTTGAACATCAAAAGTTTAAAAAAAAGATTCATCAAAAATGTCTCCTTTAACCAAATAATTTGCAATAATACTTTGAATTTCAAATTTCCTCATTCCAGATTAATTTAATTTGATTTCAAATGTTTTCCTAAAATAATCAACTCATCCTTTTTGAGCTTCTCAAAATTCTCCACTTGACACGTAGACATGGATTGTTCTGGATCAAATTCCATCTTAAAAACATTTTATTGCTGACTTTTAAACATTTTTCTATTTAACAAAAATATGATAATGTCTTTCTTAAACAATTTCCAAGCAGCTCGGACGAGCCCCCAATTTCTGTTATGTGGTAAAAATGACCAATAAATTGCCAGCAATAATAAAAAAACAAAATTGGCTCAAATTAACTTTTTAATAAGACAAACAAATAATTATTTTACAATTTAAATATATATATAGTTACTTATCTGACAATAATGAGGTCCAAGTAAATATCCAAATTAATAGTTCACTGAAGTCCACCAATAAATGCCCAGATGAAGTTCCTTATAATCCTCACTATATAGTTGATAATAGATTCACAATAGCTGAGGTCGATTTCAAATACAAAAGATGTGCGTAAAAATTCTGTATAAACTTATTAATCCTTTATAAACTTATTAAACTGACTGAACTAACCCTTTTCTTCTACCTTATATATATACATTTATTATTTCTAGAAAAATCATTCACAAGATTAGACTGGAACATACCATATCAACTAATAATCACATGACTAAATGATTATGTAAGGAAAACTTCTAGAAATGTCTAGGTATTAAATATTAAGTCAATGTTCTAGAAAAATCCATGTTCTAAGGTGTAATAACCTTGGCCATTGTTTATTTTAAACAAGTTACATATCTAGGCCAATCAAATTGTATAATATTAAGGCCTTTCAAAATAAAACAATGAATACAATGCATTATAGAATGCTTACAATATTTAATTACCTAAAACACCACGAATTTGTAGAAACTTTGTCTCATATGTATTTACTCCTCATCCCTTCATTGATAATATAATGTCCTTGCACTTGCAAACTTAATACGCCTTTTTTTCATGAATGTCTCTCTGAAGTTTTACATTAAAAGGTAAAGTACACTCTTCAAAACTAGCCAACAAGCGTCATATTGTCTGTTCATATATTTCAAATAAGATTCCAAGATACGGAAAATATGTTATATTATTAGTTCAAGACATTAAATTATTGTTGTCGATTCAAGATAAACATTTTCAAAGTGTTCTTGGCTCTGTTTGGAAATTATTTCAACAAAGTATTTATCAGAATTTTCGACAAATATATACATACTCACATTTCAATGAAAAATTTCCCGCATGATTTTTTTTCAAAAACTACTAATCCTATAGTGGAGAAATTTCCCCACTCAACTTTTCAGCATTTCACAATTTGAAGTTTAAAATCTGATGCAATTTTGTTTAGAATTTTCACGGAGTTTTTAATTTTCAATAATATAAGAAGTTCTATCTGCCATTGCATGCATGTTTAAGTTTTTTTAGGAGTTTCCTGGGGAAATTGCTCCAATAAGTAATTACAAATGCAGTTTCTACTGCATCGCCATAATTTAAGACAACTATTTTAATGTCAAAATATAAAGTATGAAAGGTCATTTACCCTTTCGGGAAATTTCCCCGCGCGTTTTCGAATTTATCGTATCTGCAAGTTTTTGCAGTGGACACTTTGCCTCCACAAAACTCAACATGACATATATTATGTAAAATATTCTAATTAAAATTTGTTCAATATATTATCGTTTCGTGGGGAAATTCTCCACTTTGGTTTTAAACAATGTCAAGGATATATTGTTACATATAATGTTTGGATGCCTACATCTGGCAATACACTTATTACTATGTGGAGAAATTTTTCCAAGGAATGTTAGAATTTTTTTTTTATAATTTCTGCCCTGTTTTCACATTTCCTGAACAGTGGGAGAAATATGTTTCTCCTCTCTAGAGAAAATGTTGTTCTCGGCAAGTAATTGGATGAAATTCAATTATGACGTCAAATATGTTTGTCGTTTTCCGACATAACCATTGTGACGTCATGAAAATAGGCGACTATGCCTGATGACGTCACGCTCTAAGAACACATTTATTTCGGATCATGAGAAAAGGGGGGTTATGTTTTCGTCCAAAATCTCCTTGAAATCATAAGGGAAAAAAATCCACAACCGTATGTCGTGAGAAACGAAATTTCTACACTCCCATTAGTTTCAAATATTTAAAACGCTTGACAAGCCTGGCGTTTAAAAATTAGAAAATTTAAATATCTCTAGTGTAGAAAAGTAGTTTCTCAGTCGATGATGTTGTGGATTCTATATTTAATTAGATCCCCTTTACTACAGGGTAATACTTAAAAAACTTCTTCGTTTTAGAAAAATTTCCCCAACATATGTTTAGACCTGCGGGGCAATTGTCCCCCTTGCATTTTTTTTTTTGTATAAACCATACAAAAAATGCAGAAATGTAACAAATTTCAGTTGCCAATAAAAATGAAATAAAATAGAAATTCTCTTTTTCAAGTAGACAGCGTTCAAAGTGAGAGAAAATTCAACTGAATATTTCAAACCACAATGGTCATGACTTGGTACAGACATTTCAAAAGAAATGAAGCTATAGTTGATAATACGAACACGGAGATAGCTATGCCCCATAAGAAAGTCCGAATAATTGGTACTAGGTCTCGCGTAAAGAATCAATTAACATTCACTCTATATGCAAGAAAAGTAGGAATGTAACTCTCTTTGTTAGAGCAATAAATAATTTTTAAATTCGAGTCGCCCCTTTTATCATAAATTTTAGTACTGAGATGACTATTTTGTCAAATAGGATATGTTAGTCCTTAACAGACGGAAATCTAGTAGTTTCCCTTAACTCTTATTCTAGAGGATATAATGATGGAATTTCAAAGAGACGAATCTATTATCAAACAGAAAATCAAACATATTGGAAAAAAGAAGGGAAACGGGGAATGTGTCAAAGAGACAACGACCCAAAACAACCATAAGATCTTTAATGAACGGTGAGGAAACCCCACACCCAACGGCAGGTAGGAGTCGGCCCCCATTAATAAAAACTAATCAAATTCAGCGAAATAAACACCATCCTAGACTTAACATTTAATATATTTAATATTCAATATTTATTGACGCCTTTCATTGATAATTTAAGTGTATATGAAAAAATATTGTAAAGAGTAAGAAAAAATCATATGTTTTGAGAGAATGTATAAACAAAGATAAAAAAATTATAACTATAATACCTATCTATATAAAAAAGATCAAAATCTAATTCTTTTGTTTTTATCAAAATTCTAACAACTTATAAAATACTAGGGCTTTATTCCGTGTATGGCAAACAGTAGATGTCCTTGGTAGTGGTTTTGGCCTCCTGTTTCGATATTTTCGGTCATGAGTACTTCTTTTTCGACTACTTTTGGATAGCTGCTTTCCATATTATTTGATTCTGATGCTGCTAATAAGAGGTTACTCCTTGAAACACATGTACAGCATAACAAAAATAACTGTTTTTATGCAACTTTGGTATTTTTTGTATTTTGAACCATTGGGCCGATGCCAATGCTGGGGGACCAGAGGTCTCCCAGGGTATTCACCAGCCCGATAGTCAGACTTGTCTGACATGAAAATTCTAATTTGCGTTTTATACATATTTACTATTTTTATCAAAATTCTAACCACTGATAAAATACTGAGGCTTCATTCCGTGAATGGCTCACGGTAGATGTCCTTGGTTCTAGTTTTTAGCCTCCTGTTTCGATATTTGCGGTAATGAGTACTTCTTTTTCGACTACTTTTGGATTTTCGATTTCCATACTATTTGATTCAAATGCTGCTTATGAAAGGTTACTCCTTGAAACACGTGTAGAGCATAATGAAATTTACTATTTATATGTAACTTTGGTATTTTTTGTATTTTGAACCATTCGGTCGATGCCACTGCTGGTGGATCAGAGGTCCTCTAGGGTATTCACCAGCACAATAGTCGGACTTGTCTGACATGAAAATTTTACCTTGCATTTAAGGATGTACTCTCCTGAGGGGTCAAAATTCTCTTGCATCAAGTTTTTCCCGAAACCTATATTTTTATAATGCGAAGACCCTGCAAAAATCATTTTGAAGAGAAAACCATATGTCCGTGTGCATTTTTTTTGTGCCTAAGTCATTTGAAAATTCCTATTTTTAGCGATTTTTTGCAAATTGCACCAATTTTGGCCTACTTTGGGGCCATTTTGGTTAAAATATGGATTTCTAGCATCAAGTTGTCTCTCAAAGTTTCCAGATTGTTAGATCTGATGAGTCTGAAGAAATATCACCTACAAAATTCATAGGTCCGTGATGATATAAGAAAGTTTTGTAAGAAAATGTTGCTTTTTTGGTCAAATTCAAAACTTCATAAAATCTGTAAAAATCTAGGTTTTTCAAAATTCCCTCCAACTAAACAGTAAAAACTCACCCTTTTTTGTTAAAATAGTTGAACAATTATATCTTCAAGAACTTAGAAAAGAAATCATATGAATTAGATGACTACTCTTCTTGAAAATTAATTTTTATTACCCCTACCCCAAAATCAACGGAATTCTGACAGAGATCAATGGTCAAATTTGGTAAAAAAATAAATTTTCCATTTCTAGAAAACTACTTGTCGTAGGTACATAATGTTTTGAAACAATTTGGTGGGGTCACTATATAATAAAAATCAATAAAAAATGTCACTCATAAGGCAAGTTTTCAGGATTATTCATAAATGAAATTTGAACGAGACTGAAACCTCAGGAGAATACATCCTTAATACAGTTACCTAACCCTAACCCATACTGTTTTTATCAAAAGTCTAACCACTTATAAAATACTGAGGTTGAACTCGGTAGATGTCCTTGGTACTGATTTTTGGCCTCCTGTTTCGATATGTTTGGTAATGAGTACTTCTTTTTCGACTATTTTTTTAATTGTGGCTTTCCATATTATTTTATTCAAATGCTGCTGAAAAAAAAGGTTACTCCTTGAAACACGTGTACAGAATAATGCAATTTACTATTTTTATGCAAATTTGGTATTTTTTTTTTTTGTATTCTGAAAGAAATCAACTATCCATTACCCCTGATAATTTTCGCATTTCTATGACATAAGCTGAAAATATGCAAAGTTAGTGAGAACCGAACCGTCAATTCAGAACGAATAATCCAAGGACAATGGCAAAATCGGAAACAACAAAAAAATAGAGACACAACATGAGTACGGCATAGAAAAGAAAAATGAAGTCACGCACACACAAAGAAAATTACATGGACCCAATAAAAAACATGGGTTAGATCAGGTGCACCGGTAGAGTAAGCATCTCCTGCTTCCTATAAGACAGCCTCAATGTTGAACATGTCGAATCCGGTAGTAAGGTCAAATCCGGTAGAGGAAACAACAAAAGCTTTTTAAGGGAGGGACCTGTTGTCATCTGGGAAACAGATATCCCATAGCGATCCACAAGATGGTGATGTCGACCGTAAAACTTAGGGGGGAATGACTTCAAGTTTTGGGTATTATACCCTTGTTTAAGTAGCCTATTTGTGAGCAACCAGGCTCTATCAAGGAAGTCACTGTATCGACAACATGCTCTTGAATAGCGAATGAGCTAGGAAATGCTCATGCCGTATGTCGGCGCTGTTGGGATGTTACTACAAGAAAGGGAAGTTGACTTTTCAAAAAGTAAAGTCATCGCGTTTGTCGTATTGCTCAATTTGAAGTCCACCTCTGTTGTCCATTTCAAGATGAAGGTGAAGGAATGAGGCCGATGTGGAAGTGTCTGTAGTATCCTAAATTTTCAATTTCGAGCTTTTTTGGATATATCAGATGAGGAGAATCATTAAAGCGGGGTTTGTTTAATGACGAAATATCACCTATATAGCGAAAGCTAAAATTGAAGGATTGGGCCAGTTTTTTTATCTACATTTTGAAGAAGACCTTCGATGATTTCAGCCTATGATAAGACGATAAGAGTTGAGAAACAGATCGGCTACGACAGGTGCACAGTTTGTGCCCATAGGAATTCCGATTGTCTGGTCTGTTGAAAAGCAAGTCCTCCAAACTGGACAAATATATTGTCGATCAGAAACCCTAACATTTAAATCACTTCTTCCTCTGTATATTTTTTTCTCCGATTCGGAGTCATTTTTCACAAAGTAAGCTTGTTCTCTACCTTCAACAAAGTACCTTTATCTTCGTTCACCGTTCCTCATTTAGAACATCTATGAATTAAAACTTTCAGCCGAGATTTTAATGGTAGGGTAAAGTGTGGAGAAGTCGAAGTTTTAATGCTGTAACAGTGTGATAATGATCTAGAATTTTAGATGTCAAATAGATATTTGTAGTTTTTCAAAATCCACATTTCATTCACAAAAAAGCAAGTGTCGCAGTATTTTTAAGGCCCTCTTTAACAACTGTCAAGATGGAAGTTAAGAACTAAGATATAGGTTTTGAAGAAAATTTGGCAGATCCAGCAATGTATGTATCGTTCTTTGTATGGGAATTTATGTAATTTTGGTACCCAGTACAAAGAGGGGAGATCTATGTCTTCATCCATGGTGGAAATCCCGAAGAAAAGCAAAACAGAGATATGGTTCTGTAATATCTCCTCCTTTGACTGAGTATTGGATTTATCAATGCCTAGTTCTTTCTTTAAACAATTTATGTAATTATTTTTGCAAATAAAAATGATATTATTCGGGGCGTTATCGACAGGAGAGACATCATTTTTGTCATGAATGGATGACAGATATCTGACAACATCAACATTTTTGAAAATCGATGATGCTTTAGTTCTCATTGACCCCAGTAGCTTATTGATTCGTTTCCGAATCATTGACCTAAAAAAATTAATCCACTCCGAGAGGGAATCAAGGTCTTCATCTTGTTCACGCTTAATCCATTTTCTGGCGTAGTCCTTTACAGCGTCCATAAGAAGTTTGAATTTTTGTTCCAAGTTGATGGAACGTGGTTCACAGAATTTAGGCCATTTGCAAGGACATCACGGAGAGAATTGTTTCATAGTACTCAAATCTCCCGTTATGACGTGACCACAAGGACTATATCTGTATGGTGAATCAGAATATGAACAATCAGGTGGTTTCGACTTGAGGTCGTCGGTGGAAAGGTTTTGCAATACGCGTTTATGGTTAAAAAAAGTTTAGACGCGATTGGTGAAATAAAGGTGTACGAAATGATTGGGACTGATATGTGTTTGGAATATGAGGGTATTTTGTTTTTTACCTTTCTGTGATGCAAGATAACGGCTAAGTTAATAGCATCCTTAACCCTTATTAGGCGAATTTGATGGGTAGAAAATAACGGCGTTTTTTTTGCAAGTTTGACTTTTCTTTGACCAACATTCACCCTTCCGGAGCACCAGATGATACCTCCTTTTTTAATAGGGTTCACACAGCTAACACTTTATTTTTGTTGATATCTTGTTCAGTTTTGTTTATTTGTTTTAGCGTCGTCATATCTTTGTGGTAAATATAACTGTTATGTCTTTTCTATTGTAGAATTTTCCCATTACCCTCTTTCTACCTTTCTTGATTCGGATTTGGGTCGCTGTTTTTTTTTTGTTTTTTTTTTCTGTGGGGCGGGGGGGGGGTAATGAGTACTTCTTTTGACAATTTTTGGATTATGGCCTTCCACATTGTTTCATTTAATGCTGCTGATGAGGTGTTACTCCTTGAAACACGTGTACAGCATAATGAAATTTACCGTTTTTTATGCAACTCGGGTATTTATTGTATTTTGAAACTATTGGGTCGATGCCATTGCTTGTGTACCAGAGGTCCCTGAGGGTATTCACCAGCCTAATAGTCAGACTTGTCTGACATAAAAAAATTACGTTGCGATTCATAGAAATTTACTGTTTTTATCAAACATCCTAATCCCTTAAGAGTCATTCTCTGTAACCATAAAAAAATCTGCCATATAGGTGGAAAGGTGGGGTCTCAGATTTTGATGAAATTTTGTATGTAAAGGTCATATGTGATCCTGACAACAAAATAAGTTTTGTTTTTTCCATTTTGAGCAGTGGTTGCTATGGTAACCGGTCATGCCCAAATATGGCTTCAAAAATGCTGTCAAAATGCCCAAAACGAGTGAAATCTAAGTAAGCTGTAAAAGAACATACGAATTAACTGGGGTTTTATCACTATATCATTGATTAGATAATGGGTCAATGTAATATTTAAAACAAAAAGCAATGAAATGACTTAAGTCCAAATTTGGTTACCATGGCAACAAAAAACACTAAAAATGACAATTTCCAAAAAATGGAAAAAATGGCCAATTTTGCCCATTTTGCGTTGATTACAAAAATTTGCATCTATGGAAATTCATTAAACTTACTGAGCTTGCAGTATAGTATTTTATATTTAAAAAATAAAAATGGTGATATTCCGATTTTCAAAAATAAATAATTTCTAAATCTGCTGCAATAGTGATTTTCATATTTTTGTCAGAAAAACCCCCAAACCATTCTTACTTGTATTTCGGTCTCTCTTCAGTAGATAGCGTTGAAATTGAGTTTATTTGTCTATTTTAAAAACGAGAATGCTTAGCATGTGCGATATGACCTTGACGTTCCATCTCAAGGTCACGAAACTCAAATTTCCAAGGTCAAATTGTGGTCAAAAACTGCTCGAAATCTGTATTTCGACTTATATTTCAGCCCATCTTCGGTAGATTGTTATAATGTTGGGTATCTGTTTACTTTGGAACATGCTTTTTATATCTTGGTATATGCTATATGACCTTCATATTTCATTTCAAGGTCATGCTACTCAAATATCCAAGGTCTAATTTTTGTAAAAAACCGCTCTAAACCTGTATTTAGACTTGTATTTGAGCAAATCTTTAGTAAATTGTAACGATGTTGGGCATTTGTTTATTTTTTTAGATGAGCATGCTTTTTATATCTTTTTATATGCTATATGACCTTGACATGCCATCCAAAGGTCATAAACCCGAATTTTTCAAAGTTTTGACCACAAATATTCTCATTTTATACGATTTGCCCAGCGGTGATATTGGATATGCCAGGTATAACCTCCTGATAACATTTAGTTAGCAACCAAAAACCATACAGATGTTTGACCTTGAACTCTGAAGGTCAAAAAAGATAATCATCTTGAACTCTTGAGGTCAAAAAAGATCATCATCAACGTCATTATTGATCAAATATTGTTACAAGATGCATGTTTTATGGGGTTTTTTTTAATTTGTTTGGCACATGTATTTACTTTACATATACTCAGGTGTATAGGAATGCTATACAGTGGCACTGTTCCTACCAGCAATTGTTGTCTAGAGCCTTACTGAAAGAACAAAAACAAAATTGAATGCTTCAAAAGATGCCATTAGCTCAACAATAATCCAACAGTGACCTTTACAGAAACTTTAAACTGAGTACTTCCAAAAGGTGACCGTATTCTGAAATTATACTTGCCCCAAGATCTATCTACTGAACAAAAATTTTTCCTCTGTGAGTTTTAGTTACTAGGTTATTGATTTTAACAAAAAACAACTGAATATATGGGTCCATACTTATGAACTAGACTAACTGAAGAAGGTGGCTTTGGGTTGTTGTTGCTCCGCTTTGGGTCGTTGTCCATTTGACACATTCCCCGTTTCCCTTTTTTTTCTAATATAAAGTGTAGCAGTGTAATTTGCCTTGCAGCTCTCACGTGATCAATAAACAATATTTGAAGCAAACTACATGTGTATTAAAATCAATTTTGGTTTTTGTTGTCAAAAATGTAGGTCAGAGAACCATATATTTGTACAGATAATGAGTACCATATAATATACATTCACTTAACAAATATCTTCCACCAACTATTGTAGAAGATAAGATATGACCCTAAATTGAAATTGGAATTTAAAGGCTGATCAAATCGTATTTTGGTACATGTGTTACAAGTACCGAAGATACATTCACTGGCCAAATACCATTTACCTACCCCTTGTTGTTGCTCAAATTTGGACCTTCATTGATAAAAGCTACTCTATTGGGATTAGGGATTAAAAACAATCATGTATGACGGTATGTAGGCTCATTTATTTCAAAAGCATATGCATTGCACTGAAATTGTTTCTTGATAGTTAGGATTGTCGTTTGCCGTAAGACATTTTTATACCCCCGCTTTGAATAAGCGGCGGGTATATAGTGATGGCCGTGTCCGTCCGTCCATTTGTCTGTCCATCTGTCCGTCAGTCTGTCCGTCCGTCCGTCACACATTTTTGGTCACAGTTTTCTCAGCTTGTATATGTTGGAAATTTCAAATTTCATCAGATGCTTGTTTTTGATGAGTTGTAATGTGTAAGCTATTTTCGGGTCTGTCGTGTTGCTACTTCCTGTTTGCCGATACCTTGAAGTTTAACTATAACACACAACAGATGAGAAATTTTGGTCAGTTTTCTCAGCTTGTATATGTTGGAATGATTTCATATTTCATCAAAAGCTTGATTTTCATGAGTTGTAATGTGTACGCTAATTTCGGGTCTGTCGTGTTGCTACTTCCTGTTTGCCGATACCTTGAAGTTTTACTATAACACACTATAGATGAGAAATTTTGGTCACAGTTTTCTCAGCTTGTATATGTTGGAATGGTTTCATATTTGGTCAGAAGCTTGATTATGATGAGTTGTAAGGTGTAAGCTATTTTCCCATCTGCCATGTTGCTACTTCCTGTTTGCCGATATGTTGAAATTTTCCTATAACACTCTATGGATGAGAAATTTTCATCACAGTTTCTAAGCTTGTATATGTTGAAATGATTTTATATTTGGTCACGAGCTTGATTATGATGAGTTGTAACGTGTCCTCGTCCACGTCTACGTCTACGTCCGCGTCCTCATTTGGGCATATACATTGTAGTCCGATATTAAAAATATTTTATCATCATAGTAAAAGAGATAAAATAAAATAAAATAAACCCGGCACCATAGGATATATATCTACATTGGGCCTATTATTAAAAATATTAGCTTAAGCTCAAATTTAAGGAGGGAAACGATATGAGGGCTATGTACAAGTATATATTATAAAGCCTTGGGTATTAATAAATTAAAATAATCCTATGTTAAATTAAAGGAAACTTAGTGACTGATAACCTTGTGTTTAATATATTATTAATTTATTATTTATTAGTGCTATAAATTATTAAAAGGTAAAAACAATATTGCTTATGTGTAAATATCTAGATTATTTGTATGTTATATCATAGATGGTGAATGAAAGGATATGAAGTAAATACACATCAGACAAAGTCTCTACAAATACATGGTAAAACAAGCAAAGGAACAACGCTTTTATTGTTGTTCTTCATCTTGAAGTCATCATGAGGCCTTCAACAATGAGCTTTGCTCATACCTCATAGTAAGTTCAAGACGGCCCCTAGCACCGGTTTCAGCGGAATTCTTTGCTAATTAGTGAGCAACGCTACAGCCATGTCTTCATTGGTCATGGGTGCGGGATTGTCAACAAACATTAATTAAACTGGAAAAGTGCTCTTACAATCACTGTCACCCTTTGCCAGACAAAAGCACTAGTGTCTTAAGCTAGTGAACGATTACAACATATAGACAAACACAGGGCACTCATCAAGTCGAATGTAAGAAAACATGGCGTTATAAAAAAAAGTGAGATGTGGGCACTTTTAACAGGTGGTCAGAACTAGATTTCTAAGTTACAAAAATATATGCCAAAATTTGAAAGTATGTATAGTATATCCATATGAGAAATTCTCTCACGCACAAGTACGCCATAACTGAAATATATAGAGAGCATACATCTCTCGCACGGGGAATCGTTTTACGGACTCCACACTGCAGGAGAGACAAACTGCAGTCGTAAATGGTGAATGAAAGGATATGGAGTAAATGCACATGAGACAAAGTCTCTACAAATACATGGTAAAACAAGCAAAGGAACAACGCTTTTATTGTTGTTCTTCATCTTGAAGTCACCATGAGGCCTTCAACAATGAGCTGTGCTCATACCTCATAGTAAGTTCAAGAAGGCCCCTGGCACCGGTTTAAGCGGAATACTTTGCTAATTGTCGAGCATTTAAGTATTTAAGAGTATGGTGATATGAGGTTAAAAAGTTGAAATGTTAATAGCAATATATACACTGATATAATGCACGTCCTAGCTTAGCTTAAGGTGGATCGGGTGTCTAAAACTGCGCATCCTTCTTGCGCATGTGATGAAAATTGGAATTTGCCATTAAAATGTTGTAAAAATGATTTTGAATAGTTATTGATAATAAATAAAATAAAATCAAATCAAATGAGCAACATTTATGCTGCGAGTGTGCGAAATATTTCACTTTTTGCAAAAACTCTTATTTAATTAAGGGGAGATAATTCTGAAGAAATAATAAGGAGAAAATCACATTTTCATGATTTTTTTCAAAAATATGATCGGTGACCCCAATTTTTATTTCATATATCTAAAGGTATTTCTTTAACACAGTTGATACTATATTTTCACGAAAATCTATCGTTTTATTCATATAAAAGATATATAATAGTATTTTCTCCCTATATATACTATATTAAAAAGCTAAAAATCTTGCCATCTTCGGAATATTCTCACAGAAAAACGGGTTCTGTGACCTATTGTTTTTTTTTTTTTTTTTTTTTTTTTTTTTTTTTTTTTTTTTTTTTTTTGCTAAAATTTTGAAGTGGATTTAATATAGTTTTGATCACAGAAAAATAAGAAAAAAAAATTGTTTTGTTTTAGTCCCCCGAACTTCCTTAAAAGCAATAAATTGACGGCTTGGTAACTCTTACTAACTATATAAAAATAGTATGTTGCAATTAGCAATTAGTAGATAGTTGTATTAAAAGACAAAAATAATATCTGAGATAATAATATGCCTGTAGCAGCCTAAATGTTTATGTTAAGTAACAAGCAAAGCTTCTAATTCTAGGGCAAAAAACAAATATAATAATATAAAAATAAGGAGCATATATATAAAATAAGAGTGCAATATATACACTCTGGTGTAAATTACTTTTGGAGTGTAAAAAAAATCTATTGAAGTTTTAGATAAATTACAATCTATAGATAGACCAGTTTCATCTATTGACAGTTATGATTTTTCTACACTTTATACAACCCTTCCACATAATTTGATTAAATCTAAATTGGGTGAACTTATTAAATGGTCTTTTAAATTTTCGGGTCTTCAGTTTATTTGTTGCAACAAAAAGCAAGGATTTTTCTCCAATGTCTCTTACAACTATTATTGCTCCTGGACATGTGATGATATCATTAAGGCACCGAATCTCTTGCCAGACAACATTTATGTTCGTTTCGACACCATTGTTTATCATCAGGTCATTGGAATCCTCATGGGTACTAACTGTGCACCTCTCATTGCAGATCTTTTTCTGTTCTGTTACGAACGGGAATTCATGAAAAAACTACAAAATGGAACTGTACCAAATAGTGATAAACTTATTTCTATTTTCAATGATAATAGCAGGTATATTGAGATATCCTTACTATTGACAATCCCCAGTTTTTAGCTTATGTTGACACCATTTACCCACAACAACTGAAACTAAATAAGGCAAACAATGATTCTAAATACTGTCCTTTTCTGGATCTAAGTATCACCATTCACTCTGGTAAAATAAAAACTAAAGTTTATGATAAAAGGTATGATTTTGATTTTACAAGTACCAATTTCCCCTTTCTTGACGGCGACGTTCCCCTAGCTTCATCCTACGGGGTGTATATATCTCAACTTGTACGATTCGCTCGCATTTGTTCCACCCTTGATGATTTTAATGAGCGTAACCTTACTCTCACATCCAAACTTTTACAACAAGGTTACAGATTTCATAAATTATTAAATACTTTTAAGAAGTTTTACAGAAGATATGGACATTTGATATCTAGATATGACGTGACTCGCAAACAGCTAATTACAAAGGGCATTTCTCATCCTCGATTTTATGGAAATGTTGTTAAAAATGTAAAAAACTGATAAATAATCCAGAAAAACTGGGACGTAACTTACATTCTTTACGTAATAGTGGATATCGACGAGATATTCTGAATAAATCCGTTAAATTGGCTTTGGATTCCAGTGACCTGAAGACTTTACACATATACTGGCCTCTCACTCATACTGCCGATGTCTACTGAAATACATGAAGACTCTTTATTAAACCCTTCGGGGAGTTTTGAGTTTGATTTTTCTTCCGTAGTGCGACAGTGTTTTACCAGCAGACTAGATTCCTTGAGCTAGCCGGCAGTTTAGCGGCGAGCACTCTGACCCTTCTTTAAAAATTACGTTTTGTCTTATGCTTTTTTTGTTCCAAGATAGTGGTCATTGAGTTAATAGTCTAACTGTATTGGTTTTTATTCGCATGTTTATGATACTTCAGGGAAACGGGATAGAGAAAGGAGAGGTTTGGGTACCTATAAACCGGTTTAACCCTACCACTGGCTTTTGCTAGTGCCGGTACCAA
>MJUU01034415.1:12291-28517 GCA_002080025.1 Modiolus philippinarum
CAAAAAATCGAAAATAATTAAGATGTAAATACTGCTCGGAATATTTTTATCTTGTGTATTAACCTCCGTAGAATGAAATTCCTGTCCTGTGCTTAAATAGCGTACTGATTCTTTTTTTTCTAATATGTTGAATGCCTTGATCTGTTGAACCGTCATCAAAGAAAAGCTTCTGAGAGAATGATTTTCTGAGTAGGTCGAATGTCCTTGAACATTAAAGCAGTAATTAATCTTGATCATAATCTCATTATACATGGAAGTGAAAGTAAACAAGAAAAATATTAAGTCCATTTACGTAAATGTCGTCGATGGCGAGACAGTCTGTAGCTAAATTAAATTGATTGGTAGTAGAAGCCATGCTACAGTTATCTGATATATAATTTGATGTCTGGTACGGTCAATATGGAATTCTCCGGAGACAATAATCTGTCAGGCTTGTAAATGAAACAGGGACGAAAAGAGATATGACAGACATTTTTATCCGTGATTTGTCTCCCCTGGGTACGATAACAGCCATGACTCAATTTTCTTTGTAAATAGAATTGTATATCTGCACGTATAGCATGGGAAATAAAAATGGACAGTACCAAATAATGATGACAGTAGTCTAGTTTTAATAGTTAGGGGACGATAATAATACAATAAAATTATGTTTTTCTGTAGGAGTTTTCAACTTTCAAAGATCAATGTAACCTGTACAGTACTTTTGGTTGAGTCGTCATCAGTTAGCAGAGCTTCCAGTCCCAACAGAAAGACACCAAATTTATTGATCTTAATTAAGTTTACAGTGACATCGGAATTTTGTTATTTATATTAAAATTGAGCCAATGTCTCTGCAAGTGGACTGTTAAGTCCACGAGGGTATTTCCCAACCCAGTTTCCAGTTCGGTGCTAGCCCTACTTTATTTGGAAATTTCCAATATTTTAGTTAAAGCATATTTATTTAAAACTAACGAGTATCTCCCTATTGCATAGCTTTGGCTTTTCTAGTTAGATCATAATTTGTTTGCTTCAGTTTTAGCACATATTTCGGTTTATGGATTTCCAAATGTTTTGATTGGACCTGCTCTGATGAGAAATAAGTTGCCGAAATGGTCATATACAGAACCTAAATTCACATGACTTTGGTCATTTGTTATTCATTACCACTGGGTCGATACCTTTGCTAGTGGACTATTAGGCACCAAGGGTATAGGGTCTGTAAGTCTCGTACAATTTTGGAACTTCCGGGATCAAAAACTGTACCCGGAAGTTACATTTTAAACAAAGATTTATGACGTTTCAAACAGAAATTTGAACGTCATAATCCTAAGACGTCATGTTTTGGCGGGAAGCGTTTACGAATTGCCAGTTTATCGTGAATTCTCGTGAGTCACATGACGAGACTTATAGACCCTATTAACCAACCCAGTAGCAAGTACTTTGGTGCTGGGCCGAAAACCGATTTCATTTTGAAACTTGGAAATATCTACATTTAAGAACATTTAAAAAAAAATAGGAGCATCTCCCTTTTGCAAGGCTCTGTCCTTAGTTGATTTTGGCTTTTCTATACATGTCCTATTGGTAATTTGTTCTCGTTCAGATTTTGCTCATATTTCGGTTGACGAATTTCGAAATGTTTTGATTCGATCTGCACTGAAGAGACACAAGTTGTCAAAATGGATATATGGAGGAACCAAATCTACAGTGACTCCGGTATTTTGTCATTCACATAGTTTCTCGCGGAGTTTTACTACTGTGCAGAAAGCAAATGCAATGGGCAGTCTCAACATCAAGTATCACGGACCGACGTGCCTTTTTAGCTCACCTGGCCAAAGGCCATGTGAGCTTTTGCCATCACTTGGCGTCCGTCGTCCGTTAACTTTTACATTTTAATCTTCTTCTCTGAAACCAGTTGGTCAAATGAAACCAAACTTGACACAAATGTTCCTTGGTATAAGGAGACTAAAGTTTGTGATTTTGGTGCAGATCGGAAAACCAACATGGCTGCTGTGGCTAAAAATAGAACATGGGGGTAAATTGCAGTTTTTGGCCAATAACTCGAAAACCGTTACAGATATAAAAAATCTGACATAGGAAAAAATTTATCAGCATGATGAAATCTACCAACTGCAATTTTGAAGAAAATCTCAAACCCATCTCGGAGTTATAGCCCTTTTTCCGAATTTTAGCATGTTTTATTTTTTATTTCAAAAAGTGTAACAGATACAGGTCAAGTGTAAATTGCAAAAGTGTTTAGCATAGCAAGATCTACCCAGCCTGAAATTTTAAAGAAATTCCATAAACCCTTGTAGGAGTTATTGCCCTTTTTTCACCGAATCTTTAAAATTTTCGTATTTTTCCTCTTTTATTTCCAAAAGTATAGAAGATGAAGGTTAAGTGTAAATTGATGAAATGTTTGCCATGGTGTGGCAACTTCAAAACTGATGTTGAAAATTGTTCCTTGACCGCCATTTTCAAAATGGCCGCCAAAAAAGGCTGGAAAATTCAACATTGTCCGATTTCAATGAAATTTGGTTTCCAAATAGATATTGATGTCGCAACTTCAAAACTGGTGTTAAAATTGTTCGTTGGCCGCCATTTTAAAATTGGCCGCTAAAAAAGGTTGGAAAATTCATTATTGTCCGATTTCACTGAAATTTGATTTCCAAGTAGATATTGATGTTGCGACTTCAAAACCGATGTTGAAAATGATTTGTTGACTGCTATTTACAAAATAACGTCTCGACTTCAAAACTGGTGTCGAAAGTGGTCCTTAGCAAGAACATTTTTTGTCAAAAAAGCCCAACAAAGAAATATAGTAAAACATGATCAGACTTTAAAAACAGTTCAAGATATTGGGGGTGTTTGAGCTACAAAAGTTTGATAAACTGAAGATCAACTGTATAACTTACAATGTCACCCCGATTGTGGCAACAGAAAGCCAGGTGAGCGATACAGGCTCCTGGGAGCCTCTGGTTTGTATCTTAGGTACCTAGTACAAATGAATGAGTTTCTTATCGTTGTGTTAATGTGAGTGGTAAATGAGAGCAGGATATGTTTCAGGGAGTAAGGGAGTGACATTGATATAATTTTTGTCAAGAATACTGCTTATATGCACGCTAGGGGCTTTCTTGATCTCGCTTGAGAGGGTGAATATTGTTAACCTCTTGTTGAAGACCCTCAAGCGACATCAAGACAGGAATAAAAGACCTGTCCTTGATAAACTGAAGTTTTCTATGTATCGTGTGCGTTTTTTGTCACATGAACATTCCACCATATATTTCATTTTTCCTACATACATAATATGATACTCAATAATGAAAATAGAATAGTTTTTGTAAATGCTTGCGTACAGAGACTTTTTTCTTCAGAGAGCGTAAGTCTAAACTTTTTTTATTCTCCGAAAACATATCAAACCATGAATGCAATAATTTCCAATACTAACATATACTTGAAAAATAATCCTAATTTTCTTAAAAAGATACCAGAAA
This sequence comes from Modiolus philippinarum, assembly GCA_002080025.1. Lineage (NCBI taxonomy): Eukaryota > Metazoa > Mollusca > Bivalvia > Mytilida > Modiolidae > Modiolus > Modiolus philippinarum. The sequence goes on from MJUU01034415.1 coordinate 15,762, forward strand.
TAAAAAAATAATGGGTACAAAAATTATATCGCCACCTTTTGGACCAGAGAAATTTTTGGCGATAAGTGAGGGTGGCGATATATCGAAGAAATAAATAACATAGAAACTATGCAACTTTTAGAAAAATGTACCTTGAAAATGGTTGGCGATAAGTTGAGGGACCGCCGTGAAAGAGGGGCGGTATAACGAGGGAGCACTGTATTTGCTTCAATCTCATCACAAAGAGCAAATAACTAGGCCATACATTTGCCATTCCTTCAGAACGTTGTAATGGTACCTTTATAATCATTTTATAATCATTTTATATCAAAATAATCAATTAAATGAGCATCTTTGAAAACAAGCCTTTTCAGTATCTTTTTTTCTAAACTTCAACAGTTTTGAATAAGAATTTTAACACCAAGTTTTGTTTAAATGAACTGTTTAGAAGGGCCGCCAGCATGACCTGTTTACTTTCCCTGTAGGTAACGTTTTTATAGATGTGGTACCCAATACAAGGGATAAAATTCTTATCATTGTATTAAGGTGAATGCTGACTGAGAAAAGATTCTTCGTTTCAACCACCTTTCGTCAGTGGTAAATTCTGTTAAAATATAAAAATTCAAGGTGGTTTTGTGTATAAGACATAAAAGGGACAACAGAAAACACCTACAATGGCTGAAATTTATAATCACATGCCACAATCTGCCAGGGAACAACACAGGAAAAATACAAATAAGACAAAAGACAAACGTAAACAACGATAGGAACTCGGGTATAAGCAATTCCATCAGAATTTATCATAGTTTGCAGAAGTAAACTTTAGATAATGAAGTTCAATAAAAAAATAAATAAAATTAAATAAATGAAATAATAATTAACCAAAAAAAAAAATAATAATAATATTAAAATAAAGATTTTATTTGAAAACCTACAATATCTTAATTTTAGCACATTTTTTTTAAAACCAAAATTATGATTTAAAGTGTTTTTTATGCTCACATTAAAAAGTTTGTCTACTCCTTTAGACAGCTGGTATGGAAACGTTTTACGTCAATTTATATACTAGTTTTCCTAAAGGGATAATTGAAGGAATGTCTTTGCAAAAATGTTCCCATACTTTGCTTTAAACTTTTAACAGTTTGGTGTGAGAATATTACAACCATGTAGGTTTGAAAAGAAGGGAGAGTCTTCAGAAGAAGGGAGAGTCTTCAGAGTACAATCTGATATTTGAATTTTTGTAGTTTTACTACCTGATACGAGAAAAGATTTATGAATGCCTTTCTAATAGGGTCTGTAAGTCTCGTCATGTAACACCGAGAAATCACGATAAAATAGAAATTTGAAAACGTTTCCCTCCAAAATATGTCGTTGCAGTATTATGACGTTCATTTTTTTGTTTGAAACGTCATATGTTTTTGTTAAAAATGCAACTTCTTGGTACAAATTATGTACCCGGAAGTTCAAAAATTGTAGGAGAATTACAGACCCTATTATGTCTTTCTACTTTCGTTAGTACAATGAAGTGCTGAAGATTGATTTTGTTTTCCTGTGGCGAATTTGATGCATATGATAAAATGTCTAAGTTGTTGTAGATTTCTTACTTATTTAGCATCCCATTTCTGTCACTTGTTTCTGAATGACCGAATGGACATTTGATCGATTTAGATAAAGTGTCAGGTTAACAGGTTAGAAACCACCAATTCATTTCTTTAACATTTTCAACTGAAATTCCCCATATTCAAATCTGTCTGGACAATTTATCTTAAGTTTAACCTGTATGAAACCATATATTTTCCGAAAGGTGCATATCTCGTCAACATCATATCAAAATTTAAGCATACCTTTAAAGCCTTCCAAGAGAGTTCCGAAGGTTGTAAAACCCCTATCTATAAATATAAACGATTACGGCCAAAACATGACGCACTGATAGTATACCGGAAAACCCCTTTGCTAAGTACTCAAAGGATCATTCTAGTCAATTAACTTTGGTCTCAAAATAAGCCTGATACATCAATGTTCAAACAGGTGTATCATATGTTTCATTCCGACATTTATTTTTAAAGGGGCAAGAATTCAAAGTTAAATTTAGATTCTAAAAGAGCTACTTTTTCATTTGTTCTAAGCGCTGATTGGCTGAATTGGTGGTTTGACACCTTAACATGATATTAAAACACTCCGAGGTGTAATTGCTGTACCTTTTCATGTTTTTTTAGTTAATTTCCAAATTGTATACAGAAAATAACATCCTTTTCTAAATTTTTTCCTCATTTTCATCACTATTAAAAATGTCACAGATCTAGTGTTTTCAGTGCTTTGATCAGGCACAATCACTCATAGATGTTAAACATGGACACAAAACCAAATATACTTCTTTTGTGTCATGAATTCTCAACCCATGTTTAAAACTAAGCCCTTAGAGTATTTTTCTATCAAAATAAGGCTGCAAATGTTCAAAGCTACCTTTTAAATTTTGAAATCATGCTACAAAATGTCACCCTCCCCCCAAATTTGAGAAGGTGCTTCTGAGGTAAATTTTGGGACTTCAAATGGTCTTGACCTTGGTTGTTGTCATACAAATAGCATTTTAAATGCAGAAAATGATGCAAAAAGGTCAAGAAGACAGGGGAAACCAGTTTTGTTCATTTTTTGAGCTTATGAAGAATATTAGGTTTGTGAGTTAGCCGAAAAGCCCGATATGAATAGGTACAATGATAGTATTAAAACTACTGAAAATCCACCCAAGTGCATTTATTTTCCTTCGGGTGATTAAATATATAATATGTAAAGAAATAACATAATAAAATAAATGCAAATTTAACAAAAAGGGTGGCAAATTCAAATTCTTGTCCCAAAATCAGATGATAAAAGTTTGACTTTACTCTTGTTTTGACAATGTGGACCCTAAAATGGCAATTTTACACTGATTCCCGATAAGCCCATTTCCTGCAGATAAAAGAGTAATCAAAGACAAAATCAAAGTGTAACAAAATTTAACACAATAAACTTGTATTTCAGATCACTACACTGAGAGACTTAAAAACTTTGATATAAATAAATGAATGATAACAATAAAAATGTTGCCTTATTTGCTTTTAATTTTACCTTACCATATTTTATTGGATCAGTCCCATGAACATTTACTACATACCCCTTATTTTCTTTATAAGATAATTTAAAGTACTGGAGTTTAGAAACTCTTTTCAAATGAAGTCTTTTGCCAGAAAATTGCAGTTTCAGAAAAATTGAGATTGTTTGATAGATATTAATAAATGAATTCAACAACGGTGACGGTATAAAATCTCGAGATCGTACACATAAAATTCTGATATAGTTACATCACCCTTAAACCATCAGCTTTTTAAATAAATAAAAGAACACAACTAAAAGTTTGTTTAAGACGTTAGAATGAAACATTATGCAATAAAGAGATATGGAGTAAATGTACAGGAGACAAAGTTTCTACAAATACATGGTAAAACAAAGAAATGGTACAACGCTTTTATTGTTGTTCTCTATCTTTGGGCCAAATTGAATTCACCATCATGCTTTTCCCGATTGGTGTCGCTGCTGCACTATCAGGTAGTTCGCGGGAAAACTGGTATTTTACGCATGTTCAAATATTGTTCTTGGTGCGTGATTTTTCCCGATATCACGACGTCACAAAACAAAACCTGATAGTGCAGTGGTGACACAATACGCAACAAAATATGGAAGGTGCATTCCATTAATCCATAATGCTGTTTCTAGATCAATACAATGTATGATACAGAATTATTAGTTAATCACATTTGTAAATTGTTACAAACTCGGTTGATATGCATTTCTCAGGTTGATATACATCGTATTGTCCTTTATCATCCTTCTCCATGATTATATCAGCCCGCAGAGCTTTTCCTGAAAAAGTCATATCCGGTTGATCCGGATATATCAGAGGTTGACCTAGATATATCAAGTGATTCTCCCAAAGTTTCAACGGCAATGACCCTTTTTCGAGTTTTCACACGAAATCAAACAGATGAAAATAAGCATCTATTGCATTTGCTCTTTCCGATTAGGTATTCAAAAAAGAATCCTGATTACACAAATAGATAAACAAGATGTCAACAAAATTGTAGAAACTGGGTCGTTGATATATCTTTCAGAGATTTGACGTATTCAGGTTATGGTGTCATAAAAGCTACAAGGGACTTTAGAATAAAGTAACTACCAAAGGTTGGTGCAACATTCAAAACTGAAATTATTTCGAGTAGTTCGGTCAAAATGTTCATCAAGTTACAAAAAAATGCCAATAAAGTAATTAAAAAACCTACAAAACATGTTCTTGAAGCTGAAAATTGCTTAAAGGCGAGAATGGCATGTATGTGGAATTTCCCGCGCAACTTTGGGAGAATTCGAAACTTCAGTTCAATAATTACATATCTTAAAGATACAAAATAAAGGATGAAAAACAGGTTATCGGGCATTTGACAGCTGATGCATTGTAAAATATCATTCTGAAGATTGAGCCTCGTTGGCTTAGCTCACTCGCCCCTGTGCTTCATATTCTGGCTAACGGGATGATATTTTACGACACATACCTGTCAAGAGCCCGATTGCATTAAATTCTTTGTATTTTGTTCTTTGATACATTTTTTTCCCGGAGTGAATTTAGTTTTTTATCTTTTTATACAACATTATAAAAATATTTAATTGATGCATTGAATCTTGCGAAGAACGGGTTTTGAAGAAAACAATATGGATTCATCTGGCTAAATGAATCATTTACGTTATAGACATTGAATAAATGAAAACAGGTTAAGAGCAAAAAGAAAGTTTATAAATCAAAATGTTAAAAATAAAAACGTTTTGTAGAAGGAAAGATATTCCCTATATCTAACGACTATCCTGTACATGTGAAAAGTATTTGTGATGTACATTGGTAAAATTTGCATTACTCATAAAGTTGGAAATTGATATGAAATTCAGTTAAAAAGGACATTTCCTGATATCAGAAACCTGTCGGATATGCTTTAAGGAAAAATAAGAAACTTATATAAATACAGAAGGGCTTAAAAATACTGAAGGAAATAATATCCGGTAGTATATAGTTTCATCAGAAGAAATCTTTCGTTCTATTGATAATATCTTTTGGTGAGCAATTTTGATTTTGTCCAGAATAATTTTATTTTCATCCTATAATAATATCAAAATATTATCTTTGGCGTTGGATTTGGGTGTGAGTAGATAAACAAAAACTTGTTGGAAGAAACACACATATGCTATGCTAAAAAAACCTAGAATTTAACTTGCAGTATTTGATTCCTCTTTCAATTTAAGGAGCATCTTCGTAAATAATTTCTTCAGACTTTCCATTAAAATTAATAGTATGAAATAAGAATTTCAGAACCTGGTTTTGTTGAAATGAACAAATAAAAACTGTAGAGAGGGGGTCCAAAAAGGGTTTTGCTATTTCTTTTCTATTGAGAATTTTTCTCATATAGTTTAACACAGTACGATTAAAAGAATTTTTTGTAGTCATTACAAGGTGAAATTAAGATGAGAAAAAACTGGTAGATGTTTTTTTTTTATTTATCCTTCCTTCGTGTTCAGAAATAAAGTTTGGTTTCCTATCGTGTTTTTAGTTCCAAGGTCTTTTTAAACGATCTAGAGAAAAATTGTTCTAAGCTTTGTCTACTGAACATTATCTTTCATAATGAAAGTTGAGTAAGTTGAGAAAATGTACACGGTGATGTACAGTGAGTTAAAATATTAGCTACAATAAAATATTAGAAATTAGAAAACATTTTTTCGGAGCACCCTGCCATTTAATTCAGGAACACTATATGGAGTATTATTTTCTTCCTTTGTAAGTAAACTTCCATGGATAAATTAAGATTTTGTCGTTTATGAAATAATAATTACATTCAGTCTGGCTCGTATGGAAATCCTCGTATTTGATTGGTTACGAGTACTACCTTCGCTGTCTTTTATCAGTCAGTCAAACTACACCAGCATGCCACTCCTTGACAACGACAAAAGTAAACAAAGACGACAAGGAAATGGTGCACCATCCGCAATTTTCATTCAGTTAACTTGCGTGAACACTGGAATTCCATTTACGGATTGTATTTATAAGTATTGATGCAATATTTTGTAGTTTTATTGTCGTGTAAAAGCGTGGACCGTAGCGTATTTTTCACACAAAGCGCTAGCGCACTTCATTCAAAATGTGCTACGGTTCGCGCTTTTACACTCCAATAAAACTACAAAATATTGCATTCAATTCTTAATAAAACGTGTTTTTGTTGCATTGGATCTTGCAATATCAGGCTTTTGTAGAAAACAATACGGATTCATCTAGTTAAATAAACCAGTTACGTTAAAATGTGTTACAGAGGGTGACAACACGTTAAGTTACAGAGTTAATACAATAAGACATTTTTATAACTTAAATGTTAGAAATGAAATATTTTGTTGACAAAAGATTTTCAAGTCTTTTAATACTATAATGTACGTGTAAAAAATATTTATAATGCAAAATGCTTATATTTGCCAAATTTAGAAAGTAACAAATCAATATGAAATCCAGGTAAAACATGTCATACGTATCCAAATACAGCAGAGCTTGAAATACTGAAGCAAAACATTTCTGGTCATGAATGTTTTCAGAACACAATTTTCGTTCCGTTGATATTAGTTTTTCTCAGAAAATTAAAATTTTTTCGAGTAAAACTCAAATTTGACCAAAATATTTTTTTTTCATTCTTATTTGATATTTTCGTTCTGTTGCGTTCGATTCGGGTGTAAGGAGCACAGAAAAATACTGGAAGAAAAACATATTTTGACTCTTGTTTTAAATAAAAACAAACAATATTCCTTGCGTCATTTTATACCATTTTCCGAAATAAACAATTAAAACAGCGTTCTCGTAAACAATTTCTACAGACTTTCTATTAGATTTTAACAGTTTGAAATATGAATTTTGGCACATTGGTTTGTTGAAATGAACAAGTGAAAACTGGGAGGGGACTTAAAGGTGTTTTTGTTTTCCTTCGTTACAAGGTGGATTCAAGATGGGAAAAATGATGCTTTTATTTGATTTCCATCCTTCCTCGTTCTTGCTGCGGTATTCGTTTGCCGATGTATCCTTACTGGTGTTATAAAGAGCAAGTTTAGTTTCAGATCATGTTTTTAATTCCAATGTTTTTCTTTCAACAATCTGGATAAAAACTATTGTGTAAGAGGCTTTTAGAAAATTGACAGGCTCATTTAAAGAGAATCAATTAAATGTTCAAAATAAGTGAACATTTTGTAGGAGAAATTTTTCCCTATCTTGTCTAACTACTCTGTGGTGTCAAGGTTATTTTAACATAACCTTTATATACAATACTGTGATGCGATCTACGATATACCTACTCAGTTTACAAATCACGACATTACCATTTTCATTAATGCAACCCTGTCATTTTAATACAGTAACAGGCATATAAGAAGTATTTCCTTCCTTTGATAAGTTAATTTCCCTGGATAATTAGATTTTGTCCTTATAAAATATACAACATCTATTCGTGGCATTGCATCTTGAAAACAAATGAGAAAAAAAGGGTTTTGCAGAGAACAATATACAATCAGTTTAATTGATGTTTGTTGACAATCCCGCACCCATGACCAAGAAAGACATGGATGTAGCGTTGCTCGACAATTAGCAAAGAATTCCGCTTAAACCGGTGCTAGGGGCCGTTTTGAATTTACTATGAGGTATGAGCAAAGCTCATTGTTGAAGGCCTCATGGTGACTTCAAGATGAAGAACAACAATAAAAGCGTTGTTCCTTTGTTCAAGATGAAGAACAACAATAAAAGCGTTGTTCCTTTGCTTGTTTTTTACCATGTATTTGTAGAGACTTTGTCTCGTGTGCATTTACTCCATATCCTTTTATTCACCATTCATCTGGCTAAATGAAAAAGTTACGTTTAATGTGCGATAGACAATGACAACACCTTGACGTACAGTGGGGTAGAACAATAAAAAATAACATAAACTAAAATGTTAAAAAATAGAAAAGGTTTTTAAGACAAATTTTACTAGTCTACTAAGACTGCACTGTAGATGTCAAAACTTTTATGATGTACAATATAAAATTCGCAAAACTTATTAATTAGGAAATGGATGTGAAATTCGGTTAAAAGATGTCATTTCGCTATGGCAGAAATCTGTCAGAAATGCTTTAAGGAAAAATAAAATGAGTATAGTAATACAGTACAGCTTAAAATACTGAAGGAAATAATTTCCGGTGGCACATAGTTCAGAGGAAAGCAATTTTTATTCGTTTGGTTATGTTTTTTGAAAGCAAATAGAGATTTTCTTCGAATAATAACTTAAATTTTGCCCAGAATAAATTTTCATCCTTATATAATGTCAAAAATATTTTCGCCGATATTGCAAATATTTAAATCAATTGCGTTAAATGGGCTGTAGAAAATGACAACACTTTACAGTGGGTAGAATAATATAACATCGGCTACCCCGAGTTCCTATCGTTGTCTACGTTTGTGTTTTGTCTTTTTGTTTTTTCTTGTGCAGTTCCCTGTTACATTGTGTCATGTGATTGCAATTTTCGGCCATTTTAAGTTTTTCCTGTCATCTTTTTCCATAGAAATTATAAACTAAAATGTTAAAAACAAAAATGTTTTGTTCAAAGATTGGTTCAGTCTATTAAGACTACACTGTACATGTCAAAATTATTTATGATGTGCGATGTAAACTTTGCCAAATTTGTCAAGATGAAAATTGATTTGAAATCCAGTTAGAAAAGATCATTTTTATTTACCAAAAATATGATAAAGAAAAATAAGAGTACGTATATTAATACTGAAGGAAATAATATCCGGTAATATATAGTTTCAGAAGAACAAAATTTTCGTTCCGTCGAAAATATTATTCGTTTAGAAGTTTAGATTTACTGTACATGTAAAAAAAACCCAACTTTTGTACGGAATAAATGTTTATTCATTTTTTAATGTCATAAAATGACTTTTGAGTTGTCTGTAATGATTACATACAAATATTATTTGACGAAACAAATATTATGCCTCTTATTTATTTGAAAACCTGGGATTTAACTGCATCACTTCAAACCATTTTCCGAGTAAACAATTTGAGAAGCGTCCTCGTAAACAATTTCTTGACTCTCTGTTAAATTTAAACAGTTTGAAATAAGAATTTTAGCACCTGGTTCTATTGAAATGAACAAATAACAACTGTAAAGAGAGGCTTCGCACAAAGGATTCTGCTATTTACTATTTGCTTTTAGGGAATTTTTTTACAGTTTAGCCTAAAGTACACTGTGTCCAATCGGGAACGGCAACGGTTGCTTGGTATATACTTCCTGTTTTTTTAGAAATTAAATATATGCATAAAAATTGTGTTGCATTCAGAATTCAACATGTATTAATGTTCATTCAGATAAAGATATAAAATGATTCCATTTATTTGCTTGCAAGTCATGTAATTACAGAGAAATCAAAATGAAAGTGTACATGTTTGGTACAATGTAATTAGTAAATAAATACCAAACACGTATACTTTCACTTTTAGTTTGAAGCTATAAAATAAAAATGATATAATTTTACTCTATATTCGCCCCTGCAATTATCCAATATGATTATCATCAAAATATTTGGTAGAGGCGTTTTTGAAATCTTTGTGATAACAGGAAGAAGATACCAAACAACCGTTGCCGAACTCGATTGGACACAGTGAAGTACGATAAAGGAGATATTTTGTCGCCATTACAATGTGATTTCAGGAAGAGATATATTTTTAATTTCATCTTTGTCTAGTTGCTCTTCGACGAATACGTTTGGTTGCCCTTTGTTTTAGTGTATTTAATTCCAAAGCTTTTCTGTAAACAACCTGGATGAAACTATTGTTAGAGGTTTTTTCTGCGGAACATTATCTTCATTATGACAGATCAAGACATTTACATGATAATGTACAGTGAGGTGAAACAATAAGACCTACAATACAACATTCGCAATTAGGAGCAAAAATTTCCCCTATCGCGTCCAATTAGCCTGTTGTGTCAAAATTATCTTAATATATATACATATATATAATAACATTTCATGCATATTCATTTCAATTCAGTCAACTTGATAGGTTAACACCGATCACGTGGCATATCAATGTGAAGTTGCAATTCCTATGAAACACATTTGACCACATGTTCACGTGGCGGATTAATTTCTAACAATAGAATCCCAATGTACATGATGTACTTTCCTGTAAAATAAATTGTGTTTTTTTTTATATTTCGGTTAAAATGTAATTTTAAGAATTGAATGCATTGTTTTGATGTTTCATAGGGATTATGAAAGTGTTGACCGGGTGCAGATTTTCAACACGAAGCGCTAACGCGCTTCAAATTAAAAATATGCTTCAGTCAACACTTTCATACCCCAATGAAACTTCAAAAAATGCATTCAATTCTAAAATGCATTACTTCCATTAGAACTCAATTAACATATCACGAAGCTACCATTTTCAATGATGTTTTCGAAAATTTACATAAAATCATCCTGTCAAATCTATACAGGAACACTATGTCGGATAGTACTTCTTCCTTTGATAAGCAATTTTCCGTGGATAAATTAAGCTTTTGTCGTTAATATAACGACCAACTGTGCGCCTCTCATAGCAGATTAATTTCTCTATTGCTACGAGTCACAATTCATGGCCAAAATACAGAAAGACCCTTCTAAATAGCATGTAGTGGACATTTTAACAATACATATACATATTAAAACGATATTTTGGCTTTAAATAATCCTGAATTTTCTAAATGTACAGACGGAATTTATCTGCCGAACTTTCATTAAATAAATCCAATAGCAGTAGCTTTCTTGATCTTGATATATCAATAAATTAATGAAAGTTTAACACTAAAGCTTATGATAAAAGGGATCATTTCTCTTTTCCTTTAGTTAATTGGCGATCTTCCGTAAACCCCTTCTCTTGGGGTCTACATTTCACAACTTGTTTGACATTCACGAGTATGTAGTGATGTTTCTGACTTCAACGACCGAAATCTACAAAACTTCTGCATCAAGGGTTTAGATATCCTAAATTGATAAAAACATTCTCTAAATTTTATTATAGATACATTGGCTTATTAAGGAAATCTGGTTCAACATACAGGGCTCTTATACAACAGGGCATTTCACACCTAAACTTCTATGGAAATATCATTTACAAAGCGCATAAATTCAAAAATTGTCCTTCCAAACTTATTAATCCATTGAACAAACTCATTCATAAAGGATATAAATACAGCATTGTGGTTAAATCTTTACTTCTGGTTTTTGTTTGCAAAGATATTGATCAGCTGTTTAATGCTTTACACCGTGAATAAATTAAACCAATTTTTCATATTAGCAGTATTTGGCATTGCACAATATCATGTTATTGATGTTATACGAAATCTTATTAGAAGTATTTCAATCGAATTTCCATATGAAAGAAGGCTTGATATCATACTCAACGGAATTATGTCCTCAGCTTGCTGTCAGTTACTGCGAGTATTTGTCAGGACAGCACCCATGTGTTTTGTCTTCATGCTTTATGTACTTCTTTGTAAAGGTACTCGTCTTGATAAGTTTTTCTAGTTTAATTTTTACTATTAGTCTTTTTGTGTATTTATTTTTTAACCGTTCACCACACATAGGTGAACGATGTGGATCCAACAAAACGAGTTTAACCCCACCGCAATTTTGCGCCTGTCCCAAGTCAGGAATACGTTAGTCATTGGCTTGTCCTTAATTAATGTAGAAAAGATAACAGGAAACACCTTGTCATCTTATAAAAATTGAGTTTCTTGATATTTGAGTAATTGTTTTTGATATTTGGGTGATTGGATGTGGTTTGTTTCCATTGATTTATTTACTTTATTTTTAGCTCACCTGGCTAAAGCCAGGGTGAGCTTTTGCCATCACTTGGCGTCCGTCGTCCGTCGTCCGTCCGTCCGTCCGTCGTAAACTTTTCTTCAAAAATCTTCTCCTCTGAAACTACTGGGCCAAATGAAACCAAACTTGGCCTGGATCATCACCAGGGTATGAAGTTTAAAAAATGTGTTCGGTTAGTCCGAGGACCAAACAACATGGCCGCTGTTACTAAAAATAGAACGTAGGGGTAGATTGCTGTTTTTGGCAAATAACTCAAAAACCATAGCAGATATCAAAAATCTGACAGGGTAAAAATGATCAGAATGACAAGATCTACCCGCCCTGCAATTTTGAAGAAAATCCGATGACCCATGTTGGAGTTATTGCCCCTTTTCCGTAAAATTTTCAAAATTTTAATATTTTTAATTTTTTATTAGGAAAACTATAACAGATAGAAGCCAACTTGAAATTGCAAAAATGTTCAGCATACCAAGATCTATCCCTCTGAAAATTTTGAAGCAAATCTGAATACCCATGTTGAAGTTATTGCCCTTTATTGTCAAATTTTTGCTCTTTTATACATTGTTTGTCTACAATTTCAAAAATCTTCTCCTCTTAAACTGCTGGGCCAATTGTAACCAAACTTGGCCTGAATCATCACCAGGGTATACAGTTGCAAAAATGTGTTCGATTAGTCCAAAGACCAAACAACATGGCCGCTGTTACTAAAAATAGAACACGGGGGTAAATTGCTGTTTTTTGCAAATATCTCAAAAACCGTTACAGATATCAAAATTCTTACAGGTAGTAAAAATGATCACTATAGCAAGATCTACCTGCTCTGCAATTTTGAC
>MJUU01034415.1:46521-57271 GCA_002080025.1 Modiolus philippinarum
CATTTCTCATCAACTATACATGATACCATTATGATATTGCATCATAACATTCACCTTAATGAGTACTACCATAAGCACTAACAATTGGGTGTCCATGACCTATATTTCACACTTGAGCGACTTTGGTTAAATTTTGCGTTTAGGTCCATGTCTCATCAACTATACATGATACCATTATGATGTTGCATTCTTACATTCATCTTAGTGAGTACTACTCAAAGCACTTACAATTAGGTGTCCATGACCTACATTTCACACTTGAGTGACTTTGGTTAAATTTTGCGTTAAGGTACATTTCTCAACAACTATACAAGTTAACTTTATAATATTGCCTCATAATATTCACCTTTATGAAATCTACCCAAAGCACCAACAATTAAGTGTTCATGACATTCATTTCATGGTTGAGTGACTTTGGCTAAATTTTGCATTTAGGTCCATTTCTCAACAACTATACATGATATCTGTTTGATATTTCTTCATAGCATTCACCTTTATGAGTACTACCCAAAGCAGCAACAATTATATGTCCATGACCTACATTTCATGGTTGAGTGACTTTGGTTTAATTTTGCTTTTAGATCCATTTTTCATTAACTATACTTGATATCTTTATGCTATAGAATTATGATATTCATCTTAATGAGTACTACATAAAGCATCAACAATTAGCTTCACACTTGAGTGACTTCATTTCAGTTTTGTGTTTCAGTCTATTGCTCAGCAATTTTACATATCTTCATAATATTGCCTCATAACATTCATGCTCACCCTTATGAGTATTCCCCTAAACCCCAACAATTAGGTGTCCTTGTACATTTCATTTTATGACCTACATTGCATGCATCAGTGACCTATCATTTATCCTGTTTTACAAACTATGCATAATATCCTTATAATGTTTCATCATTATAATCCCCTTTATAAGCACTTCACAGTTCCCCACTTATAAGGTTCCATGAGGGACTTTGGTTAAATTGGTCTAAAGTTCATTTATCTACTAATAATGCCTATTGCGGGGCATCCGTGTCTTATAGACACATTCTCTAGTTTTTCTTATATTGCGTCTCGGATCAACGAACCTGTCGCGCAGTAATTTGTCAAAGATAAAAATAACATTTGTTTACCTGTGACAGTGTATTGCTTATATCTATAGCAATGAAATCGACATGCGAAATCACACAATCCGATTATTTTCACGTACTACGGAATAACTTAATACATGCAGACGTATGCAGCAGTTCTTTGGATGACTACGAAGTTTTGCTACGTGTTGATTTTCAGGGCTTCGAGATTCAGCTCCATCGGAGCTTTGATTAAGTTTGCCACCTGACACTCTCGTGACATTAAATATTTTCACCGTGTTCTGTCAACTTATGAAGGAGTCTGGCTATTTCTGAAAAGCCATTCACACACATGCGGTAGTATATGCAGGTTCCAAAAATACTTCTCACATCTTCGTAGATTTGAGTACTGGCCATCCAATATTCCGTCGGTTTATATATAATTTCCAAGATCCAGTCGAAGATCAAGCGGTATCTTGCAGAACATCACTCATTGTAAATCGCACATACATTAAAGTTGTTGATAACGAAAAACTGTAATTCCCGCTTAGTAAAATTATCATTTTCCCGAATTCCCGAACCATTTTTTTTCTAATTTCACGTATCCCGCTCTACTTCGTTTCCCGTTTTCACGCACAATAATTTGACTTTCACGAGTCACGCTAACAGAAAAACGGTCGATCCCGTGTCACGCTTAGACCCCAATGATACCCTCTCCATGAAACATTATCCATATGAATTTAATCAATATCTTTTCATTATTTCTTTTGATTTTCTCTTTTTGTCTACCAAAATGATAATAGTACTATCAAACAACTTATTACTACTCACGGTGGATCTAGACTTAAGTAAAAAGGGGGTTTCAATTGGGTTTCAGATATGCACTAAATTAAAAAAAATAAAGATTACGGCGAAATATGGTGTTCCCGGATCGTCATCACTTTGGATCCACAAATGCCGCTTTTTTCTCTTTTTTTTTCATTTCCTGAAATTGATCAACCACTCCTTCAGATCGTTACTATAGCAACGATTATCATCCATTTAAACAAACAATTAAAGGAGCTTCTTACTAAACAAATTTCAATACAGTTTCCATAAAACTTTTAACGGTTTGAAATAAGAAAATTATCACCTTTTTTCTTGAAATTTAGAAGAACTAAAATTCTTGAAAACAACTCTGGTACTTATGTACTGTTTTGGAAGTTGTATAGTTTAAGTGCCCAATACGAATAAAGTGACTTATAATCAGCGAAATGTATAAGTGGTTAGACGAATAAGACATTCTATTATTTATGAAAAATACAAAGAAAATAAAAATAAATAAGTAAATAAATAGATAGATAAATTAGAAGCACAGTTTTTCTCCTCTATTGCGACTCTTAATGTCTGATTTATATATATGTTGTGTACAAGTTGTAATTTTGTACAAGTTAAAACTTGTACAGAAATATTGTACAAGTTGTGCTGACATCCACACTGACTTGACATTATTATTGACAACAAATTTTCTGTGCCAGAATTGGAAAAAATGACATTAGTGCTAAAAAATTCAAGTTTTAGACTAATGTATTTCATGATATTTTAAAACCAACACTAAGAAATTAAAGTACCTTTAATGTGTTTTTTTTTACAAAAAATCTTTAGCAGCATTTATTTTATGCTAAAATGCACTTATTTTTAAGCCATATTGATTCAGTTACTTTGTCTTAGTTCTGATCATTTTAAATATACCTTGAATTTGTTTGAAACGAAGAATTAATGTGTCAGAATTCTTGATGAAACGAAGGTAATTAAAATTTTTCATAACTTGTACAAAATTATAACTTGTACAAAACATATGCATAATAAAAAAGGACCTACAGCATACGAAACTGGTATGCAATGTCGGTACAATAAAATCTTGTCATTAAACCAAAAACATGAATGTATGCTTTGAAAATGAAACGAAACCCCTAAACAAAAATACTGAAGGTCTCAAAAACCATATTATGATGTACTGTATACCAATTTTAATTTTGACAAAATACAAATTATACCAGTTCAATCATGATCTCAGGGTTTCCACGAAAGTTAAGAAAATATGGCATCTTTTACATTTGATACTATTAAAATTGTTGGTTTTAGTTGCTTATAATGAAGATCAATTGATGTTTGATCTTTTCATCATTTTTTCCGTAAAAAAATTAGATCATATTGTAAGCTGAAAGATATATTTTGCTACTAATTTGAATAAAAATAGAATTTAACCTGTTAGACCTTCAAACTCCTACACACTTTTGTCGTTTCTCTCGATTTTTACACCAGTCTTCTAGCTAGCTATTTATTTGAGGTTGTCCTCTAGCTAGCCTTAGGCTATTTATTTGAAGTTAGTATACTTTTCTATTTCATAAGGGCATTTATATCTTTTCGTCAAAAACTGGTTGCACCAATAGTGACTTTAGGCATCTTGTAGTTATTTTGGGTTTTTTTTTCTCTGGTGGCGTTAAACACTCATTTACTATTTTACGAAAGGATATTGAGAAAAAGAACATGAGACCATACCACATGTTTAACTCCAACTGCAATAGTTTTAATGAGCTGTATGGCCATTTCAGAAATTAATTCCTCATTTGAAGCACTAGAACACAAAAATAGGAAATCCATAATTCCAAAAAATGTTTAAAATACATAAAACCAAACGAAATCAGAATTATCAGTAAAATCAAATATAGCTAAGGACAAAACTACGATGGAGTGAGTTAAACCTGAGGTTTAAGAATTTACATATTTTTGGATAATAGTACATTGTAATTGAACAAAATATACACATGAGATATTATCTGTTCATCTTTAATTATAATGGGTTTCAAATTCGGTTCCAGAAAAAAAAATAGCGGAGGTTCAAGACGAGCCTTTGCTATTTTTGTCAATCTTGGTTAAAATTCTGCACGAAATTAAAAAAAAATAACAAAATCTGGATTCCATAACCAGGACCATCATACCTTTAGATCGGCAAACGCTGTTGTTTCTCTTTATTCTCATTTTGAAAAAATTTGTTCACCTCTTTAGATCGTTTCTATAGCACAGTTTCAGTTTGTAAAACATTCTAAGTGAACAATTCTAGGAGCTATCTTAGTCAATCTGTCCCCACAGTCGGTTTGTGACGTGTATTTCTTCCGTAAATGGTGGTTTACATATGGAGATGACCCATGTGAGATCGATGCACGCGACCTCACTTCACACCGGTAAATGACCAACCAGGTGTGATGATTTTTATGATACAACAATCGTTACCATGACTAAACGTAAAAAAAAAAACACCTTACGTCACAATATAAGGAACACTCATATGTTGACAAAGTTGTTCAAACAGTGAAGGTTTCCAGACGTTTCTTTTCGCTTTTACTGAAGAAATAGGTACTTGCATAAGATCAAAATTAAAGGTCGGGATACATTTCACTCGTGTAAGAAATTCTACGTCTTTTCCTCTCGTTTCGCTTCGCTCAACTTGAGAAAAGGCATTTTTTAACACTTTTGAAAGATATCCCGATCTCTAATATGAACTTCTGCAAGATATGTCAGCTTCTGTGTTAAACAAAACACAATGTCATAAAATGTGGGCGGATACAAACAAAAAAATGCACATTCATACACAATGTAGCATTTTTAATCTTTTTACAAAAAAAAACTACAAGTTATTGATATAAGGGCAAATAATGAATCAGTCACAGCATTACTGCATTTGAAGGTCAGGTAGGGACACATTTATTGAATCGACCCTTAACAATTTTCATAATTGTTTCCGTTAAATTTAAAAGTTTGAATTAAGAAAATTTACACCTGATTCTGTTGAAATGGAGAAACAAAAACTCCTGGGGGGACTTTGTTACTTTTTCTGTATAAAAATGTATGCAGTTTTTGGTGCCAAATACGAGAAAAGAGCTCAAAGTAAAGTGGGCTAGAAAAAAATATGAGCTTAAATATCTTGTGACAAAAAAGAAGAAAAATGCAAAAGCAAAGCTGCCGACATCCTGATCTTTTGGCCCCCTATATTTGTGTTTAAGATGAAAGCCGATTTTTTTTTCGCTGTACTGGTTTTGACTTTATTACCGAATGGGGAGTCTGGGTTGACATCGGCTATTGCTTGCAATTGCATATCTAGTTATTATTATTATTCTTACAATAATTCTTGTGCAAAGGATTATTTTGAATTGGCTGGACCAATTGATTTCAAACTTTGCACAGAGTTGGAACACCATCTGAAGTTGTATGCTATTGCTTGCAATTGCTAATCTAGTTCTATTTATTTTTGAACCAAACTGCAGAACGTTCTTCAGAAATCTTTTACGACTTTCCTTTTTCCGTCTATTGACATTTTTGGTTGTTTTTCTAGTAAACTGTAGCTCTTCCTTCATGTTCGTTGCCTTTTTAATTGATTCTCACTTTCAACAGATTGTACGTTTTCCTAGGTCATTGCCATTTTACTGGTTATTGTCACTTCAAACTTCTATTCCAACAAAAACAACTCGCTAAATTAGCGTCTTAACAAGTCCGTTGATTTTGTTGAAGTAAATATTCACGTCTGAGTAGGAAACCTTGTTTTAAGATCATTTTCATGGCACTGGCTGCAGCGACGTTATGCAACTTTTCTTATTACACAACTCATAGGGCATCTTTCGTTTTCTTATGGGTGAAATAAACACAAACAAAATTATAAGGATATGAGAATTCAGAAAAAGACAAAATGATACAAAAAGAATCGATTTGTGAGTTTTAATTGGTAATGGACAAGTTTGAAGGGCCCTGAAATATTTGATTTTTGGTGTTTTTGTTTCTCACCGAGAATGTTTTTTTTTTTAAATCAGAGGCTCCCAGGAGCCTGTATCGCTCACCTGGCTTTCAGTTGCCACAATCAAGGTAACATTGCAAGTTATACAGTTGATCTTTAGTTTCTCAAACTTTCTTAGCTCAAACACCTCCAATATTTTGAACTGTTTTTAAAGTCTGATCATGTTTTACTATATTTCTTTGTTGGGCTGTTTTGACAAAAACGTTACTTTCAAACCAGTTTTGAAGCTGAGACGTCATTTTGTAAATGGCAGTCAACAAACAATTTCAAACATCGGTTTTGAAGTCGCAACATCAAATATCTACTTGGAAATCAAATTTCATTGAAATTGGACAATGTTGAATTTTCCCGCCTTTTTGGCGGCCATTTTAAAAATAGCGGTCAACAAACAATTTCTAACATCAGTTTTGAAGTTGCGACATCAAGACCAATTTGGAAACCAAATGTCATAGAAATCGGACAATGTAAGATTTTCCCGTCTTTTTTGGTGGCCATTTTGAAAATGGCAGTCAACGAATAATTTTCAACACCGGTTTTGAAGTCGCAACATCAATATCTATTTTGGAAACCGAATTTCATTGAAATCGGACAATCTTGAATTTTCCCGCCTTTTTTGGCGGCCATTTTGAAAATGGCGGTCAACGAACAATTTTCAACACGGGTTTTGAAGTCAAAACATCAATATCCTTTTGGAAACCGAATTTCATTGAAATCGGACCATGTTGAATTTTCCCGCCTTTTTTGGTGGCCATTTTGAAAATAGCGGTCAACGAACAATTTTCAACACGGGTTTTGAAGTCGCAACATCAATATCCTTTTGGAAACCGAATTTCATTGAAATCGGACAATGTTGAATTTTCCCGCCTTTTTTGGCGGCCATTTTGAAAATGGTGGTCAACTAACAATTTTCAACACCGGTTTTGAAGGCGCAAAATCAATATCTATTTGGAAACAAAATTTCGTTGAAATCAGACAATGTTGAATTTTCCCGCCTTTTTTGGCGGCCATTTTGAAAATGGCAGTCACCGAACAATTTTCAACACCGGTTTTGAAGTCGCAACATCAATATCTATTTTGGAAACCGAATTTCATTGAAATCAGACAATGTTGAATTTTCCCGCTTTTTTGGCGGCCATTTTGAAAATGGCAGTCAACGAACAATTTTCAACACGGTTTTGAAGTCGCAACATCAATATCTATTTGGACACCAAATTTCGTTGAAATCGGACAATGTTGAATTTTCCCACCTTTTTGGTAGCCATTTTGAAAATGGCAGTCAACGAACAGTTTTCAACACGGTTTTGAAGTCGCAACATCAATATCTATTTGGACACCAAATTTCGTTGAAATCGGACAATGTTGAATTTTCCCACCTTTTTGGTAGCCATTTTGAAAATGGCGGTCAACGAACAATTTTCAACACCGGTTTTGAAGTCGCAACATCAATATCTATTTGGAAACAAAATTTCATTGAAATCGGACAATGTTGAATTTTCCCGCCTTTTTTGGCAGCCATTTTGAAAATGGCGGTCAAGGAACAATTTTCAACATAAGTTTTGAGGTCGCCACAGCATGGCAAACATTTCATTAATTTACACTTAACCTGTATCTTCTATAGTTTTGGAAATAAAAGATGAAAAATACAAAAATTTTAAAAATTCGGTGAAAAAAGGGCAATAACTCCTACAACGGTTTATGGATTTTCTTCAAAATTTTAGGGTGGGTAGATCTTGATATGCTGAACATTTTTGCAATTTACACTTGACCTCTATCTGTTACAGTTTTTGAAATAAAAAATAAAAAATGCAAAAATTTTGAAAATTAAACGGAAAAAGGGCTATAACTCCGACATGGGTTTTCAGATTTTCTTCAAAATTGCACAGTGGGTAGATCTCATAATGCTGATCCTTTTTACCCCATGTCAGATTTTTTATATCTGTAATGGTTTTCGAGTTATTAGCCAAAAACTGCAATTTACCCCTATGTTCCATTTTTAGCAATGGCGGCCATGTTGTTTGACCAACCAACTAATCGAACACAATTTTGAGAAGCCATACCCTGGTGATGATTCAAGTCAAGTTTGGTTACATTTGGCCCAGCGGTTTCAGAGGAGAAGATTTTTGAAATTGTTGACGGACGGACAGACGGACGGACGGACGACAGACGACGGACGACGGACGCATAGTGATGGCAAAAGCTCACCCTGGCATAGCCAGGTGAGCTAATAAAAACACTTATGCGACATTCGCGTTATCTATTCTTTTTATGTTTTAGAGCTACAAAAAAGATAAATATTGAGCTCAACAGTTATAAAATAAGTTTTTCCCACTGGATGAATTGATGTACATTGATTTTGTTGTGTAACAAGAGAACTTTTTTCCTTTAATAAAGTGCTATCTCGAAAGTCCCGTATTATACTTTTCAAACTTACGGCTCGTTGGGCTATAAATGTTTAAAGGATTGAAGTGACTGGAATTTTACGAAAGACCACTGTAACGAACAAAGAGCAAGTCCATCGCAATAATTGGCCATATGCACAAATTAAATTTACAGTAAGTGCGATATTATTAAATTATTTGTTACCACTGCTGGTTCGATGCCTCTGCTGATGGACTGTTAGTCCCCGAGGGTATTTACCAGCCCAGTAGATAGTACTTCAGTGCTGACCCGATAGCCGATTTTATATGGAAACTAGCAATATCTAAATTTTTGTACATTGTAATTTTTGTTGAAAACTAAGAGTATCCCCCTCATTGATAGCTCTTGGCTTTCTATATTTAGATCATTTTGGTGATTGTTCTCTATCAGTTTTTTATCACCTTCAAGTTTATGTTCTTCCAAATGTGTAGATTTTATCTTCACTCGAGAGACGTAAGTTGTCGAAATAATAATATGCAGAAAATAAATTTGCAGTAGTTTGGTACTTAGTTATTTGACACTTTCTGAATTTTTAACTCGAAAGCCATGAGTTGGCTGGAGAGTTGTTAAAATGACAACAAAAAATCACGTGAGGCTTCAAGCCTATTAACAGCTGATTTTCATGCTTCCGATAAAATATAGTGTGCAAGTTTCTTTCAAAATCATATACATTGTGTATTTAAGTTATATTTCTTCATTTTCTTGAGTTGCATATGGTGTTGGTATGTTAGTATATTAAATTAAAAACAATTTGCATTTTACTCGTTATTTTTTATTTTGCGTCTCGGATCAACGCGCCTGCCGCTCAGTAATTTGTCAAAGATGATAATAACATTTGTTTACCTGTGACATGTGTATATTGCATATTTATTAATGAAATCACACAATCCGATTATTTCACGTATTACGGAAAAACTTAATACATGCAGACGTATGCAGCAGTTCTTTGGATGACTACGAAGTTTTGCCATGTGTAGATTTTCAGGGCTTTCGAGTTTCAGCTCCATCGGAGCTTTAATTGAGCAATAGTACTTCACGGGTTAATATGATAATAAAAGTTGGTAATTTTTTAGGCGAAGCGGCAATAATACCAGTGACTGTCTTGTTTTGCAGGAAACAGTTTTGAAAAAGTACTTATACAATGCTTAACATCTATATCCTTTTTAATTTTTATACACGCCACACATGTGCATTTACTCCATATCCTTTCGTTCACCATTACAATAAATTCACCTGGACAGATTCTTAATATGGTTGCAGAGGTGCAAAGCAGGCTTTTGGCCTCTGTCTTTGCAGTTCTACAAAAACACAAATTCAGACAAAACTCCACAATACGCCCTCATGGCTCTTGACATTCTGATGTCTAAACTATTTAAATGGAACCTTATATAAGTTTATCATTTTTCATATGATATTGTTGATATGCTTTATTAAAAATAGGTGTTTAAAGTTATAGACAGTATATAATTAATTCAAATGATTTTTTTTTCTGTCTTGTTCTACATTTTTGTTGATGTATGTTATTGTATATATCAATTTTAGCCTATAAGTGAGATCAATACTGAAATTTATAGACATGAGAAACATATATTGACCCAGGACGAAGTCCGAGTATCAATATACTTTTTCTCATGTCAATAAATTTCTGCACTGACCGAATTCAATAGGCTACAATTGTTTTATTATTTTCCGTGGGATAACAAGTTCAATATTTGATAAGCCTTTTGCCACAAAGCAAGAAAAAATAGGGCCCCGCATTGAGATGCGGGTGTCCAATAGTTTTCACTTTGTCCGTCTGTCCGTCAACAATTTTTTCCGTCACAGATTTCTTGGCTTCTATATGTGGGAATGATTTGAAATTTGGTCTGAAGCTTAGAAATAATGAGTTGTATTGAGTAAGTAATTTTCAAGTTTGTTGGGCACCCACTTCCTGTTTACTGATACTTTGAATTTTTACGTCACAAATTCTTATTGAATAATAATTTTCCAATTAGTTGAAATAGAAATTGACACATCAGGCGCAGATCCAGGCAATTAGAAGGGGGGGGGGGGTTTCCGAATGGAAATAAAGGAGATTTTGCCGAGCGGAGCGACCCGCGAAAATTTTTGGGAGTATTTCTTAATAAGACATCAGGATATTCATAAAAAAAATACATGATTGTCCAGAAAAAGGGGAGGTCCCAACCCCCGGAACCCCCTATGGATCCGCCAATGCACATACTGCCTTACACACTCTTACAATGGAATATCAATAGTAGTATATAAGCACAGTTCAGTTCGTATTTGACGAGGTGCCCGACGAGGTGCCACGAGGTGCTACTGTACTAACACTATATATTATAGCTTCGTATTGGACGAGGTGCTATTGTATTGGACGAGGTGCTATAATTCTAATAGTATATTCTAGTGCTATTGTATTAGTAGTATATCATGGCTTCGT